>LBNU01012378.1:0-41259 GCA_014162995.1 Artemisia annua
GTTGTGTAATGCAATAACAATACAATTTTGTAATAAAAGTGTATATTTTTGTGAACGCATTATTTTTAGTACAATTTGCTAAGGTATAGCTTTTACAGTTAACAATTATAGCTATACATTTATCAATACAAAACATACTTTTTCTTACTATTGTTATCTTCGCAAAACATCTCGATAATCTACATTAATTATTGTTTTCACTTAAGTCACATCTTTGGCATGTTATAATTTTGCTAAGTGCAATAACTTTAGAAAATGAAATGATGCAAATTATTAAACTTTCAACCTCACGGAATGAACGTCGTTGTATGAAAATAATTGTGTATTTATCCAATGGTTGTCTCCTAACTTATACTCCATCCATCTTAAAATTATAGTCCACATTTCTCTTTTGGGATGTCTCAATTATCCACTTTCGTTTTTAAGTAAAAACTAGAGAATATATTAAGAGAATATTCTCTTTGAGTGGTTGAGATTTATAGTGGTCTGATTTTTATATTTATATTTCTCTCTCATGACAATAATTTTAAGACAGATGGAGTATAGTTTTATGTCATCATGTCTACTATTTCCACTTGCACTAATATGATAGTATTATATTATGGTTTGTTAAAGTTAAGTATAGTTGCACATGCAAATATTTTAAAAGGACAAGATTTTTCTTTAGATTACTTCTACTAAGATTAGTATTTTAATAGAAAAATACCATCAAAATAATTTAGTCAATTATATGATCATCTCGGATCCATATAAAAAATCTGTATGATAATGATATGGCTTACAAACTTAATAGATTTAATTCTAATTTCTCGTCAAAGAACTGATGCTTGCATCAGCGCTACAAATGTGCCAAAAAAGTAAAAGATTACAATAATAATTATTGTTAAAGTTATTACGACATGCCAGACTTTACATCTTATCCACAAATGCCTAATCTCAGTTGTCATGTACTCATGTGTGCATGAGGTTTAAGCTTCATCCAACCATTATCTGTTGAACACTTTTTTTATGCGTACAGGATTATAAATCTAAATTGTTACTGTATATGATTAACTTCATATCACAACTCAAAAAAGGACTGATACGACATCGAAAATCTACCCTTCGGTATTATATAACACGTAACATAATTAAGCACTTAAATCACTTATTCATTTATTTTATTAAACAACACCACACGCCTTGTTATTGCAAAAGCGAATAAAAAACAACAAATTGCACACATGCCATATTTTCAGGGCTTAAGTCAAACTTTTTGGCAAGTATGGATGGACCTGGTTTTACATGTACACCAGCAATTATCCAAAGATAATAATGCAAGTGTAAGATATCTATGCTTTGCTTGCACTTTGCATAACTCGATGGTGGCAAAATAAAAGGAGAAAATAAACATGATAAAACCATGCCGCTTGACTGCAAAAATAAAAGGTAAAAGTTACAGGGATTACTTTATACTTTGCTTCTGTAAACGTCAAGGGAATTTATACTCGGCATTATATCGATGGCAATATTAGGTTCACCAAGATCATCCCGAATCATATCGCACAAAAAGAAAAACTAAACTTTGAAGCTGTACTATTGCAAATTATGAAGTAAATTATAACACTCAAAACTGTATTAAAACGATCTTCTCAAATTGTTATATTTTTACAGTAAACACTCGTGAATACAGCCGTGTGTGAGATCTAAATGCTTGCATATAAAAAGTTGTGGCTACTTGACCTGAGGCTGTAGTCAACTTTTAACCTCCTGCTCCTCCTCTGGTAATGCAGTTCCTTTCAAATCCATATGGCCTAAAAAGGGATGACAGCTATTAGAAAGTTCCGATACTATCTCGTTTGGAAGTGACATATTCGACCCCTTTGCTAAAATAAAATAGAAAGTCTAACACGGAAAACTGGTCAAAAGTCTTCCAAAATGTATTTTTAATGCATAAAGCCTTATTAATTCAAGACAAAAAGTGTTTACAGTCGATCCAACCAAAAATGACCTTTATTTACTTAATACCAAGCCCGCCCATTTTGCCCATCTCAAATTTCCTAAGGTCCCTCGTCTTGTCATAATTTAAAGGCATTTTTTCCGTTTGACACATACTCAACTATCTGTCTAAAACTATGTCCCTGGTCGAACATTATGACTTTCATGGGATAGAGGAAGTATATAATGCAAGTGTAAGCTGATAAGATAGAGTTCGAATCGGTGCCAGAGTATTGTGTGCATTGTAAGATTAACATACCAAATAATGACACCAATGATGGGGGCTTAGAAGTTCCATTTGCCTTCATATCTATACCTGCATAGCAAATAGTTACGAGTTATGTTTCTTTCTAGCTTTGACATATATGAGCTGATAATGCAGCATCCACATCTGCATTCATATTTAAATTACAACATGCATATTCTCATTGACATTCAAAGCAACTATGTGTCTATCAGGGTATCCAAATATACATAATGTAAAGATTGTCATCTACAGGGTCGCATAGAACAGAGACTCGTCTCAAACTTTGTAGAAAGCAGGAGCATAGTTTGTGTTTGGGAAGATGATTCGTATCACAGAAGCAAAAGTCCCTAAGAAACATACCTGAAGTTCCAACTGATTTCAGCATGTCCGACTTTTTGAAGGTATACCCTATGAAATTCGAGTCTTTTGATGCTAACATCTGCAATTTACATATAAAGTTAAAGAACTAAACCACGAGAACTTAACACCAATCCAGTGAATGCAAAAGGTGAACAAAAAATATGCTTCACAATGTAAAAATTGTCAAATTGTTACCTTTCTCCAAGGCCCCACTCTTGGTACTGCTGACTGAGGATCTTCCACCTATGACAAAGGGACACAAGTTGATCATTAGCTCATGCATAGTTATCTTCATAGTCGTCAATAATCAAAGGGGATGGCTAACTAATGTGAATGTGTGATTAGTAGGGCACACTGCTAACTTTATTATAGTTGAGAAACATTATCATTGAACAAAGGGTTCCATGCTATTTTTAAACTAGCTCTAAAGTTTAAAAGCACCCTTTTAATACAAAAAAATCTCACCTCAGGGAACTTCTCAAAATTCTGAGTGTCCAGTTCTCCAGTGACAATCGGTTTATATGCAGCTTCCATTTCATACAGCATATCCCACTTGACACCATTAAACCATGGGTGTGCCTAAAGAACATACTAATATTAGTAAGAGATGAACACACATATAGGCCTCTATGGGTATATNATAATGTAAAGATTGTCATCTACAGGGTCGCATAGAACAGAGACTCGTCTCAAACTTTGTAGAAAGCAGGAGCATAGTTTGTGTTTGGGAAGATGATTCGTATCACAGAAGCAAAAGTCCCTAAGAAACATACCTGAAGTTCCAACTGATTTCAGCATGTCCGACTTTTTGAAGGTATACCCTATGAAATTCGAGTCTTTTGATGCTAACATCTGCAATTTACATATAAAGTTAAAGAACTAAACCACGAGAACTTAACACCAATCCAGTGAATGCAAAAGGTGAACAAAAAATATGCTTCACAATGTAAAGATTGTCAAATTGTTACCTTTCTCCAAGGCCCCACTCTTGGTACTGCTGACTGAGGATCTTCCACCTATGACAAAGGGACACAAGTTGATCATTAGCTCATGCATAGTTATCTTCATAGTCATAAATAATCAAAGGGGATGGCTAACTAATGTGAATGTGTGATTAGTAGGGCACACTGCTAACTTTATTATAGTTGAAAAACATTATCATTGAACAAAGGGTTCCATGCTATTTTTAAACTAGCTCTAAAGTTTAAAAGCACCCTTTTAATACAAAAAAATCTCACCTCAGGGAACTTCTCAAAATTCTGAGTGTCCAGTTCTCCAGTGACAATCGGTTTATATGCAGCTTCCATTTCATACAGCATATCCCACTTGACACCATTAAACCATGGGTGTGCCTAAAGAACATACTAATATTAGTAAGAGATGAACACACATATAGGCCTCTATGGGTATATACGTTTATCTATAACGGTCTCCCTACCTTTATTTCGTCCACTCCTCCAGTCCCCAACCTTGATTCCACATCACATAGCAAATGACAGATCAGATCCCTGGCCTCTTTGGTAACTTTTGGCTCCTCTGGGAATTTCAAGCATGTTCTCCAATTGATGATCTTGCGACACGTCATCCTTGGATCATCAGAGCAAAATGGGGGGTAGCCTATAAGCATCTCATACATGATTGCACCCAATGACCACCAGTCGCACTCCATTCCATATCCCTTTTTTAGCAGCACTTCAGGTGCCATATAGTCAAGAGTTCCAACTGTAGAGTATGCCTACAAAAGGAAATTTAACACCAAGAAACGTTACTGGTCAAGTGCTGATAGCTTTAAGAAGCACATGGAACACTGCTTGGTGATAATGAAGGAAGGTCATTTACACATTTGAGATCAAGAAAAAGAGAGAAAAATATTAAGTAATACCAGGGCACGTCGGTTACGTTTCCACTGTTGCAATTTTTCCTTTGGCATTAACCAAGGAACTTGTTGCCCGTCAGTATCATTTATGGGCCCTTGATTTGCATAATCTTCATCATCTAACAATATTGACGAGAATTTACTTTCTAGGGGCTTACACAAGCCAAAATCGGACAACTTTAGATGACCATTTCGGTCCAGTATCAGGTTATCCGGTTTAATATCCCTACAAATTTAAAGAAGTTTAGTGCATGCTTTTTACCATTTACAAAACTTGTAAAAAAAGCGAGTTGCAAGTACATATGCAATTGCACCAAAGATAATGAAGAACTAGGCTAGAATAATAAACTAAATACTATAGAAGAAATATTTTCATTCCCTCAACAAGACAGCATTTCCATTGTTTATAAATTATGTATGTGCTATCGTTGGTCCAGTGCACTGTATGATAGTATATGGAAATATAACCTACACGAAAGAAAAATCAATGCACCATATATACATCACCATCTGCCCTATGTGAACCCACAGATATTTGTTGTCGATGCATATTTTGCTTGAATTAAATATGATGCATTGTTAAGACATATAATACCTATGTATGTAGTTGTGCTGGTGAATAGAATGAATGGCCATGATACTTTCAGCCATGTAAAATCGAGCAACGTCTTCAGAAAGAATGTCCTCTCTCATTAGCAAAGTCATGATGTCACCTCCCGGTAAATACTCCATGATAAGGTACAAGTAATCAGAATCTTGAAAAGAATAGAATAGTTTTACAATGCATCGACTATCAACCTCTACAAGCAAATTCCTCTCAGATCGAACATGCTCAACCTAAGTAAACAAAAGAGTGGATTATTAAGCAATCAAATCCATCAATGTAGCGATAGCAAACCTACGACTATATCAGCACATATCTTCTAATATTGATGTGGCTACTTAGTGGTTGTTTCTGCTCTTGTTTGGAGAGGAGGAAAGGGGAATTCATTTGTGCTGATCATGTTAACAAAGTAAAATAAAGTACATTCAATGCAATAGACTAGCTTCATAAATGTTGTAAACCATTCTAGTTTGCTTACGGTGTGATCCGCTATAATGACATGATCTAACCAGGGGACACATGGGAATAGATTTTTCAGGCTTGTCAAATTGTAAGTGTTTAACAAGTCAATAATTAACATGCATTACTCTTATGTGCCGCTTAGGGGTGTCAAATAATCAATACCATATTGACCATGTAAGTTCTCTTCTGTATACATCATTTACCGAAATCATGTGTGGGTGCATAAACCACGTCTTGCTTGTTAATGAAACCAGAGAGTGACAGCAATATCCAAATGATATACAGAAGAAAGCTATCAATGATATACATAAGTTACAAACCACCAATATCCAAATGAAACCAAAAATTCTTAAGGGGAAAATAGTATTATTGCGATAGATTCAAGTCATTTGCAGTTTCAAATTAGGCTATGTCAAATACCCTAAACAAAAGCACGTAAATCGCATATGACTTCAAATCATTCTACAATCCAATATACTCGTTAAACTTAATGATGGAGAGAACTACTGGAAAGGTATACGACTTGGGTATTGTACCTGCCCACGACTGAGCATCTCTGATTTCTTCAGCTTCTTCATCGCAAAGACTTCTCCGGTAGTTTTAGCACGACATAGCCTAACCTGCATAACACAGAACATGAATACATTGAGTGCCAAGAAAACACACATCCGCATCAGGTTTTCCTAAAAGAGTCCCATTTCAATGATAGATCCAAGGTTTTCAACAATCAAATTTTGCAGAGTTCTAAACCTTAAGTACTTCCTAACGGGTATATACATGCTTAAACAGTTTACAGTTGCTGATTCACCCCCAAAACACACCAAAATCGCCACAACAACTCAACACATCCCCACTTTTTCGATACAGTTAGCTCCACAAACAACACTTGAATCAAACTCAGTATCAAACATACAATCCACATACAAGGATAAACAATCAATTCCATCTGATATAATAAACACGTGGTCATACCTCTCCAAAAGCACCTTTACCAATCAATGTCAAAAGCTCGAAATCATCAATCCCAATCTTATGCCTTTGCAACCTCATATACTCCGTCTCCTTCTTCTCCAAATTCCTTAACATCTGCTCCTCTTCCTCACTCGATACCTGCGCCTCAGCCGCCTTCCTTTGTAACGCTCTTCTCCTACATCAACATAATTTCACAATCATCATCAACAATAAATCAGGCCTTAAACTACAAAATCGGCTATACACATCACAATTTACAATCTCTTGATCATATACATCATTATTTTATATCTTCATGATCATGATTAACAAAAAAACTATGTCTAAAATTACAAAATCAGGTATACACATCGTAATTTCGCAACTTCACAATTTCGAGATCATAACTAACATTCCTAATTTCATAACTTCGTGATCATAACTTCACAATTAGGTCAAAAATTACAAAATCACCTATAGACATCGTAATTTCGTAACTTCACGATTTCGAGATCATAATTAACATAAATTAGCTCTAAATTAACAAAATCAGGTATACACTTATATAATTTCATAATCACAATCTACACTATTAAACAACAAAATCACCTACACACATCACAATTTTATAACATAATGATCATAACTAACACTAAATAAGGTCAATCAATATATAGATATATAGATATATATATATATATACCTTTCCTTACGATCCTGCAAGCCTTGCAAATAATTCTTATAATGATTCTCAATCAGCTGTTTAGCAGCAGCTGCTTTCTGTCTCGTCACCGGTGACGACACCGCCACGTCAGCAGCAGCATCCATACCGAATCCTCCTCCAACACCTGATGGTGATCCGTTATCCATCTGCATACTTTCTTTCTAATTAGCTGAATTTAATTAATTCACAATTTGATGATCTGCTAAATATATATTTATAGGAAGAAAATGAAGGTTGAGATCTAAATAGAATAGAATTAAATGAAGTGAAATGAAAGGAGATTAATAAATATAAGGTGGAATCTTTTGACAGTTATGATGGCTAGAGTGATGATGAAATCGAGGAGGTGAAGTAATTTTTTTTTTCAGATTCATGACTGACTGACTCACAGTAAGTGTGTGTGTGTTTGGTGTGATGAACTGTCAATGGGAGTGTAGAATGGAATAAGTTTACAGGGTGGACTGACTAATAATAACTGGATTTTTTTCAAAGACTAGATTTTTAGCTGTGCTTGCTGTGATTATTATTATTGAGTTTGAGTCTGCCTCACGGCATTATCTATATCTTGTTTGGTGCTATATCTAAAAGGGACAATCAATTAGTTTTTACCTGGGAGAATTTTGGGGATAAATAAAGTAGTGTGTCTATAGGATCTTTTATATAATAAAAGAATTACATCATTTCGGAGTTTTTTTGACAAAACAATCTTATGGGAAAAAAAATTAGACCAATAGGAGAGCTCCATTTTGACACATAGGCGAAATCGAGCAATATGATTGGCCAATAAAAAGTCAAAATTGAATTGATTTTGGTCAAACTTTAATAAATTTGATGGAGAATTTAGTTGAGAAAAAAAACATATAAAAATATAGGTGTCAAATTTATGAAAATAAAAACTTAAAAAAAGAGGAGGTAATTAATAAAACATTAGTGGTTGAATTTTAAATATATTATATGGAGTTAAGTGTAAAATTATAAATCTCCATGTTTTTTAAAACTTTAGATAATAAACAAATAACCCCCTACATTTTATAATATGAACTTTATTTACAATTACATGAGTATTAGTATTGGCTTGAGACTTCCATCCATTAAACTTACAAAATTTTTTAAAATAAATATTAGTTTTAAACTTTCAATCTATTAAAATATATATATATATATATATATATATATATATATATATATATATATATATATATATATATATATATATATATATATATATATATATATATATATATATATATATATATATATATTTTACTATGTACGTTAAATAATGACTCATGTTATCTTATTTAAAAGTTTAATCTATGCGTATACGGATTTGAAAATTAAATATAGCTAAATTATTATTAACAGTAATATAAGTATCAACGACTCATGTAATTATTATTTAACGTTTAAATACAGATATCCTGAAAACATTTTTGAAAAACTTTAAGGAGTATATTTTAACTTCATCAGCTAATTATGTGCTACTAAACTCGCACAGTTCGTACAACATGATACCAATTGTTAAAAGTTAAACAACAACATCAACCTAAATATCTATGTCAGCTAAATAAAAGTTTATATACGGATATATTTTAACTTATAACATCGACAGCGCTCGTGCCACGTAGGAAAAATCGAGCAATATGATTGGTTAATAAAAAGTCAAAATTGGCTTCAATTTAGTCGAACAATGTTAAATTTCGTTTCACAAGCAAATTCTGTATAAAAAAACAAAGTGTCAATTTTGTGAGGAAAAGAAACTTGATGAATGGCGGGGTTAAATTTAAGAGACTAGGGGTTAAATATAAACTTTTAAAAAGATAAATAGAGTCCCAAATTTTAACTCACATAAGAATCAGTTTTTCCCTTCCTCTCATCTCTTCTACCCCACATGACAAAAGCTAAACATTCGTTGTTTCAATTCATGAGATTGGATATTCATGATATATTGCAGTGATGAACGAATGTTTATGTTTTAATTAATGAACATCCAATATCACGAGACATAACAATCGCATCCATCTTCTATAACCCGAATCAAACCATACCTTCCCAAACCAAACCGATTTGGAGAATCAAAATCGAATATTAAAACGTATAAAACCGTACAAAAATGTATAAAATTGTCGATGTTAAAGCTAAAAAATATATTAATGACTGAGATTAGGTTTAAGTTAAGCTTTTTTTTTTTCTTTCTTTTTTTAAATGATCTTTTGGTGTTGGGTTTAGCTGATAAAGTTTGTTAAATTTGACTTTGTGTTTTGTTGAAGTTTTGCTTTTGTGGGTCTTTTGTATTGTTTAGTTGATAAAGTTGTGAAATTTTTTGAACTTAATGGTATATTATGTTGAAGTTTTGATTCTTATAGCGTTCGGGCATAATAAAGTGGTGATTAGTATGCTTTCTGTATGTGTTATTTTTTATAATGCCATGTTCGTTCTTGAAAGTGGTATCTACTCAGAAACTGATCTGGTATTGTTTACGTTTACATAGCTCTATAACAGAAGGACAAAAACAAAATAATCCAAGTTAACACAAAAACCATCTTAACCCAACATCAACCGGAAATTTCTGCACATTTTGGACAAAGTAGCATGACTCATAGGTGACACTATAGATTTTTCGTGTTTATCTTTCAAAAAGTTAACTTTTAATCGAGACACATTACGTTTCTATATCACATACGATAAGATAGTGAAGAGTTATGGATATTGATGATCTCAAGTAAGAATCTCCCTCTATTAAAGTTGTAAATGGAGGTTGTATAAATAAGTTTTTAGTGTTTTTGTGTACTTTAAGTTAACTAATTATTAGGGGTCACTAATGTTGTCAAGTGAGTTTCGACATGTTTCCATAATTTCGTAGGTATTGGATGCAAACTCTTTGATTGGAGCATAATGGAGTTTTGTTCTTCATAGGGAAGAGATTGACACACTTTTGTTTTTTATCGGGACACTCACGGTATAAGCAGTGAAAGCAGTTTATACTAAAAGTACAACTGTTTATTGCATAATCTGGTCCTAATAAAAATTGAAAGTGTGCCAGTCACTTCCTTCTTCATATGATGTGGGGGATGCTTATATGTCACACTTGAAAAAAGATTATGCGTTGCAAAGTAACTTATGTGCCTTCTAATAGAATCTGAATCATTAAACATGCCATTGTAACACTATTCTTTTGAATTTGAATTTGATTTGGATATATAACATCAACGAAAATAGTTAAGGTTAAAGTTGAATCAATTTGACTCTGAAAATTCAAACTAGACACTTATTTTGAGACGGGGGTAGTATAAAGGTTCGGCTTTTAGCACATTTACTTTAAATTAATAATTACTCAAAGAAAAAAACATTATAATTAAAATTTATGTCAAAACCCCGTGCGTGCACGGGTATTATACCTAGTTTTTTTTTGGTGAAATTTATGCACTTTCGTGTGACTGACGACAAGTGAAAAATTCCAATGGACCTACCTCTCAGTAGGTATGGTAGTGTAACGGGTGAAATAAACTTATTTAAAACTTTAGACCAGAAGTAACAATGACCACAAGTAAAAACAGCTTTCGTTTAGATAAGTGTCGACTCATTTTACTTTCTTCTAGATCAAACACAAAACAAATGCCCGTAATAAAGGGACGGCAATCACAAGTCACAACCAAACATACCCACAAAAATAAATGTTTTTTTTTTCTTTTTCTTTTTTTAAACGCTCACGCGCAAACACTTTCAGTTGTTTCGGTCACCTAGCCGACCAAAGAAATGCATTTTGAGGGGGGACAAGTTTTCTTCGATCTCCGTAGTGGGGGGAAACGGTCGACTATGGGGGACCGACTGAACCAACTGGTCTCACTACGACTAGTCTTATGTTGTCTAAAACTTAAGGGGTGTTGGTTTTTAGAAGGTAATCACTATCGATAAAGGAATTGTGATAGACTTGTAAAACCATCACTCTTGATGGTATAGAGTATGCTTACATTTATGGGTTTCATTCCCATTTTGAAAAATAAAATCACGAACAAAACAATTATATGGAAAATGAAACTTATTCCTTAATTCTCATAACCTCAGACAATATTGTTGTCAGATTATGAGTTTTCTCTATGATTGTTTAGAAAGAATGACAATACATTTGGTAAGATCTTATTAATTCCCAATAAATATATTTACATGTGATGTAATAAACTATGGTAACAAGTACCAAACTACTTGGGACACTCCAAACGGATTTGCCCTTGATTGTTTGTTGAATTTGAGCTATTACCGGCTTTTTCTTCTCGGTGCTAAAAGAGATGAGAGTGAGAACCTGGAGGCTGTGATTTTATCATATCGGGTACCTAAGGGTCGAATTTTCTTTACTCGCTACTTGTGTATACATAGGGTCATAGGGACCGAAAATAGCGAATGATGCTACTTTTAACATGTAACTCTAATTTTATGCATAACTATTTAACACAAATGTAGTGATAACCATTTTACAACAGTAAATCCGGCTATGGTAATATTTTGACTTGACGAATAAGATAATATCAAATCTATAGACAAATACACTGATTGTAAATATCTTTTATATAATAAAAGAATTACATCATTTCGGAGTGTTTTTGCAAAACCCTTCTTATTGAAAAAAAAAATTAGACCAATAGGAGAGCTCGATTTTGCCACCACGTAGATGAAATCAAACAATATGATTGGTCAATAAAAAGTCAAAACTAAATTAAATTTGGTCAAACTTAATAAATTTGTTGGAGAAATTTGGTTAAGAAAAAAAAACATAAAAATATAGGTGTCAAATTTATGAAAACAAAAACTTAAAAAAAATGAAGTAATTAATAAAACTTTAGTGGTTGATTTTTAAATAAATTATGTAGAGCTAAGTGTAAAATTACAAGTTTCCATGTTTTTTAATAACTTTAGAAAAAACACAAATAACCCCTTACACTTTATACCCCTTATACTTTATAATATTAACTTTGTTTAAAATTACATGGGTATTAGTATTAGTTTTTAGACTTTCATCCATTAAAATTACAAAATTTGGTAAATATTGCGAATTATTTTTTATGTTAGTTTTAGATTTTCATCCATTAGCATAAAAAAGCTTATAGCTTTATCATAAACTTATTGTGTTATGGTAATTGAATAAGCAAATAAGCACCTTTAATAAGCATAATCAAACACCCCTTTAGTTCTAATATGAAGTTTTCTTATTTGATGTTATAACTAACTTTGTTGTTATCCTCACTATAATGCAACATGTAAGTGGTTTTTGTAGTTTTATGATCTTATCACACACACTAAAGTGTAATGCAATTTGTTGTGTGCGTTTTTTAGAGGAGGATTAAGTATCAACACATGATTGTCATGGAAGGATTTTCTACGCCTGCTAAAGGTATGAATGTATAATTAAGTTGAGTTGC
Source organism: Artemisia annua (assembly GCA_014162995.1). Lineage (NCBI taxonomy): Eukaryota > Viridiplantae > Streptophyta > Magnoliopsida > Asterales > Asteraceae > Artemisia > Artemisia annua. Next base: position 12,616 of record LBNU01012378.1, read on the forward strand.
TGATTTAGTTAATATATGAATGTATTTTAATGTACCCAAGATGTATTTTACTGCCTATATGGGGAATTTTATGGTAGGAATTCTTAGCAGGTATTTACTGTTATTGATAACACTATGGGTAATAACCACCGGTCTAAAATATGAGTGTCTTTTACCTAGATGATTTAGGCCAATTGTAAAGAAAGTTGCACTAAAGTGAAAGGTCGGTAAGGATTCAAACAATCCTAAAAGACTTGCGAATGTACTCTTTGTTGTTTTTTTCATGCATTTATAATAACTTATACAAGTAATTATAATTTCCTTTTATAGTTCGGTTTCAGAGAAAAATTATTTCTATACATTATACATAAATGTAAGATTAAATTTGAGTTCTACCCATTATATCTTTTTTTGTTTCTCTTTATGTAATAAAGAAGCTATAGTGTAAGCATCTATGTTAATTTGGCAATTTTATGATCAAACATGAGAAGTAAATAGCATAAACTTATGAAAATACAATTTTCCAAATAAAAAGGTACATTATTAAATATGGTATGATGGTTATTCATAATCAAGGAAATGAATCAATGTTCAAAACTATCTAAATATGCTACATATTTTAACGAAAATATAAGTAAAAGAAATACCACAATTACAAAACACATCGTAAATTGATAGCATGGGTTTGCAAAACTAAAAGCATATTTCACTAACATCTCATGCAAGTCAAGTATCATAATGTGATTTTGCTTGAATAATAAAATATACTCCCTCCGTCCCAAATTTATTGTCCATGATTGATTTTTTTAGTCTTTCTTCTTCAATTTTGACCTTGAATATTTTTGTGGGTGTTATATATTATTTGATGCAAAATATATAAATGGATTGGGTTTTAAGTTTACTTTTCAATGGTATAATTTTTCATTAAGTATTATATAATAAAAAATATATATTTACGGTCAAAGTTGAAACAACTTGACTTTGAAAATTCAAAGTGGACAATAATTTTGGGACGGAGGGAGTAATTTTTAATCCAAAAACATTCTCCTAAAATAATAGGTAGATTGTAACATATATACATATGATTTTTTATTTTTAGTCTACCAAGTAAAACTAATTGAAACATTTAAAGTGATTCATTTCATTGAAGAAAAGAATTTATACCGGTTAAAAACTACAATTTAATACAGTCATGAAGAAGCAAAAATAGACTTATCTAAACAGATGGAGTATTATTATAAGAGTTCCATTTTATTTTATAGGATTCCTTTTCGGTATTACTATATTCAAAATCTCATCTTTTGGGTTAAATAATACGAGTAGTACGGAGTAGAAATTTAATAAACAATGTTTACCATTTAATTTCCATTCTGTCGTATGCTTAATCTGTCAAGTTGAAGGAAACAGCAGCTATTATTTAGTTGGTTTATTGAATAGATGCACTGTCACTTGCTTTAATATACGTACTATTTATGAAATAATTAATATTCCAACTATTGTACTAATAAAAAATGTGCTTGTTTCTTGTCTGTCCGTATATAGATAACATTAGTTTGTATTACCTGTTTTCTTACTTTTAAGACTTGTTTAGAGCCATTAATCACTTAACTTAGGAGGATCAGGATGATGGTATTGTAGTGGATCTGCGAGTTAACGGCAGTGCCAGAAGCGTACCCAGGACTATAAGTCACTAGGCGCATAAATTATTTTTACGAGTGTAAAGGAAATGAAATGAACTAAAAGTTACGATTTCTTAAAAAATAATAAACAAATTAAGAAGACGTGTATTTCTTTTAACATATTCGTGGACTAACTAAACAAGACATTCATTTATGTGATAGAAACTTTCGGGGCCAGGTTCATTTTGGAGAAAACGAGAGTTTTTACGAAAATTAACGGTAGTCGGAAAATATCCATCGAGTTTTCATGAACCCCTCGTGTCCGCCCGTGGGCAGTCCATTATAGTGTGCTACTATTTTGATTCCTTTTGTGCTATATCTAGTTTTCTGTTTATTTTTGTTTTCGAATTTGAAGAGCTATAAATATATCTAGTGACAAGCCTAACTCTTCTATTAATTTATGATGATTATGCAAACTGGATAAGTTTTTAAGAAGTGGAGATGTTAAAGAAACATGAGACACGAGTAACTTTTTACAAATACACGATATGCGTTTTTTTTCCCCTTATTTTATTACAAATAGCACATAAAAGGTCACGTCTTACGTGTGTACTAAGTTGCCAGATCACATTGCATTAGCAGATCACGTGTGGGCTGACATGGTTGAACCTGGAATGCACCTTCAATAGCCCTGATTTTTTCTCGTAATAACAAAATACCACTTTTTATGCTTCTTAAAATGGGCAGATCTTGCTATTTTATAGCCAATTTAATACGAGTACTAATGTTCGGAGTTAAAAATAAAATAGAGGTTTTGAAGCAGGTAAGTTAACAGTATAAGTTACATAAAATAGAGTAGCTTATAAAACTGGTTACAAATTGAACTTATAAATTTTGGTTTATCGATTTGGGTATTTTTGTTCACTCAGAGTAAAATTGCAAAAGCTAGAAATTGTACTGGTTTATTGAAGGATTGGTGACGAAGAGTGGGGATCAAATGCAAAGGATGGGTCATGCAAGTCCTGGTACTCAGCCCCATTTGGGATCTATAAATCCAAATAATTCATGCTCATTTAATAACATTCCAACATTTTCATGTGTAAAATAAATGATCAAGGTTCCACGTGTGTCGAATCTCATCTGCATTCATTACACATATTGGCGTATGTATTAGGAAATACAGTGAATGTGTCCACGTTATGGGGTGGAATTCAAGAGGGAGAAGGCGACAGTAGTGCAGCCTTCATACAACTACAGTGATCCAAGTATGACGATTCGGTGAGGGAGTGAGAATTAGATTTAAGTTACAGTATATGAATTTAAAATACGTTTAGTGAAAAACTCAAAGTAATTCATGTTTGGCATATGTTCTGAAAATCATTATAGGGTCAGCGCCAACCTAACTAAATAAAGTAAGTGAAACAAAGCGAAAACCAATGGTCGTTGATTATTGGTTTTTGAATCAATCAATACTTTTGTATCAGCCTCGTATAAACCATAAACCAAATTACCAAAACAAACACTTCTCCTACTAAATTACAAAAATAAACACTTTCAAATTATCAAAATCTACCAAACGAGCAAACCCCACTTACATTTGCTCGCCCAACAAAGAAGACAAAACGTATTCGGTTGCTTGATGATGAAAAAACTAGCGAGCAAACCATGTTTATCGCCTCTTTTGCTCGCCACTGATGACAAAATTACTTTTATAAACAAATAAAAGCAGACCATGCATATGCAAATTGTATATCTTAATTTAAATATATACAATAATCTATATACATAAAAACTTCATCTAACATGTCTTTACATGCAAACATGTATATGATATGTTCATGAGAATCCAGTATTTTTCTAATTTGATGCTCGCTCGCTTATTTTGCTCGCACATTTGAATAGTTTGTGGGTTGCTAAAAGAAAATCAACACAAAGAGTAAACCTTCTTCGCCATTCACTTTGCTCACTAATTTCAATAATCGTGGATTCTAAAAGACAATCAACAGAGCGAGCAAACATTGCCCGCCCCTCACTTTGCTCGCCGATTTCAATACTTGTAGGTGCTAAAAGACAATTAACAGAGCGAGCAAACCTTACTCACCCTTTCGGTTTGCTCGCTTAGTAGATTTCTGTAACATCCATTTTTGATGGTCCATTTTCGTAAAATAGATTCGTATAAGTTCATTTAAAAAATTCACACTAAACCATATATCACTAACATAGGTGTGGACCTAGGGTTCCTGGAGGTTCACGGGAACCCCATGGATTTTATTCACAGTGTAAATTTTGTCAAAAATCATGATTCTTTTCAAAATGAACCTGGTAACTTCGCAATTCTTCTATATATTTTTTTTGTTTGCACCGGTGACTATAAGTTCTAAGTCCGCCCCTGATCACGAAGACAATACTCATCTTTACGAGATTTTAACATCAAACAATTTCGCAAGAGACGTTGGTGACACGGATGAAACCAGGACACAAAATGACCAAGTGCACTTAAAATAAACTAAACAATACTAAAAACACAAATTTTATAGACCAGGTATATTTAAGAAAAATCGAGGTTTTTTTTAACAAAATTAGAACTACGCCATAAAATTCCATGGGTGTCCCGGGACCCCCTAGTTCCCTCACCAGTCGGTGAGATTATTCTGATTTTCTGAAAATGTATATATTAGGCTGAACACAGTGGATCAGAAAATATGGATCGAGCATATGGGTTAACCGATTTGCAAATAGGTTGCCTCCACTGTGGAGGTTGTTTGCCAAATGGGTCGCCGGCCAAGATTTATCAATATCAGTTGTGTTCACGACCCATATTGAAACACACAAAGTCACATTTAATTCCAAAAAAATATATATGGGTCACCACTATGGAGAGAGAGGTGAATATGGGTTGAGGAGAGAGAAAGCTGAGGTGACAACCGGAAAGATGATACAACATGGGTCACGAGTGTGTCAAGCCTTATAGTTTGTGTGATTTCATTTGGAAAAGGAAAAAAGAAGTTAGTTACGTGAGAATTATTATGAGATAGTGGAGAGTGTGCAAAGAAAAAAGTGAATAAGTAAGGCCAATTGATCACCCGAAAGGACCAAAACAAGCCTAAATTGTTGTCTGTTGGGTCCAAGCCCAATGCTAACAATAACAAAAATGAGAAATTTTGCTCAAAGCCCAAAAACTTTATATGTCATAAACCGAGTATTACAGTTTAGCTCTTGGGAACTTAATATCCATATCAAAATTTATATACCCCCGGACCCATATCTTTTATATAATAAAACAAAACCCTAAGTAGGGACTTTTTCATTTTGAAAAACTCAACCTTCCCTTATTAAGTAATATTTTAATTATTATTTTTTAATTTATAAATTTATAAATTTGTTTTGTTGATATACTATATAAGTAGAAGATAAACACAAAAAATAAAGATAACATGCAACTAACGAAAGGATTAAACTTTTTAAATGATTATCTTTAATAATAAAAAATTATAATTAAATATATACATCAAACAAAACAAAGATTAAATTATTTGTTTTTTAATAAATAAAAATATATCATTCAAAAAATTTAAAAAAAAAACCTGCGCGTGCGCGGGTATTATAACTAGTATCCAATAGAAAATCTTAAAAATCAATCTTGAAGCAGTTATCCGCTCACTGGTCCGTAGCATCTTTCTACTGATCAGTTAACAACCCCCGCCCTTTTTTAACGAACAAATAAAAAAAAAGATCAAAATCAATTCAACAATGTGCACATAATTAGGAACAACACTCACATAAATAAAAATGGAATCATCATTATCAATATCATTACAATTTAATCTCCACCACACAAACCTTATCCAATCTTCATCCTCATCATTTCGTTATCGTTTTCCTGCATGGCGTTCTCTTCGATTTTGTGCATTCAGAGCTGGTGTTAGTAGTAGTAGTAGTAGTAGTAGTAGTAGTAGTAGTAGTAGCGGTGGTGGTCAGTATAATGAAGGAGGTGCTGCGGATTTGCTAAGGAAACCTGTGGTGAAAGAGGATGATGATGATGATGATGATGAAGATGGAAGGAAAGATGGGTGGATTGATTGGGAGGATCAGATATTGGAAGATACTGTTCCTTTAGTTGGTTTTGTTAGGATGATTCTTCACTCTGGCAAGTATGTTTTTTACTCTACTACACTGCTTATTTTATTTTTTTGTTGATTTGTTANCAAAATGTCTGACCGATTCAGACACAGTGCCCATTCAGAGGCTGTTAAGAGGCAAAAAATAAAAAACAAACACAGCCTTAGTTCCATGAAGAAAGTAAGGCAGGTAGGTATATGATCCGAAAGGACCAAAAGAAGCCTAACTTGTTATTTGTTGGGTCCAAGCCCAATGCTAATAATAACAAAAAGGATAAATATCGCTGGTTGCTCAAGCCCAAACTTTTTATGTCATATCCATATCAAAATTTATATACCCGGACCCATAATATCCGATAGAAAATCTTAAAAATCAATCTTGAAGCAGTTATCCGCTCACTGGTCCGCAGCATACTTCTACAACTACTGATCAGTTAACAACCCCCGCCCTTTTTAAACGAATAAAAAAAAAAAAAAAAAATCAAAATCAATTCAACAATGTGCACATAATTAGGAACACACTCACATAAAGATGGAATCATCATTATCAATATCATTACAATTTAATCTCCACCACACAAACCTTATCCAATCTTCATCATCATCTTATCCTTCATTTCGTTATCGTTTTCCTGCATGGCGTACACTTCGGTTTTGTGCATTCAGAGCTGGTGTTAGTAGTAGTAGTACTAGTAGTAGCGGTGGTGGTCAGTATAATGAAGGATCAGGTGCTGCGGATTTGCTAAGGAAACCTGTGGTAAAAGAGGATGATGATGATGATGATGATGGAAGGAAAGATGGGTGGATTGATTGGGAGGATCAGATATTGGAAGATACTGTTCCGTTAGTTGGTTTTGTTAGGATGATTCTTCATTCTGGCAAGTATGTTTTTTACTCTAGCTACACAACTTATTTTATTTTTTGTTGATTTGTTACTGATGATTAGAGCTCCAGGTATGGTGACATCGAAAATCGGTGTCATCCCCTCCATGTAACCCCGAACCACTTTTTATAGCATATACTTGACGAATACCCACGCAAAGCGACGGTGTATAGCAGCAAATAATTATAATTGCGAACTTGTGTTTTGGTGTGACACTTGATGAAAACTACTAGTTTAGTTTGTAGTCATTGCGAGAGGAAAAAAGTCTATAGGTTATAAATGAGAAATGATAAAAGTTTGAGGATTAAATAATATTTAAAATTTTAATTCGGTGAATGATGTTGTTACCATTTTTAGTCAAGGGTATTTAAAACTTGCCATTAGTGTAATTAAAAGGGTAATTTAGGTAAAACACTTTACTTAATTTTAAGTCATTTTAAGTTTTAAGATTGAACATACACTCTTTATAGTAGTAGAGATATATATGAGTAAACTCCAAAATAGAAAATACATCCATGTGGTTTGCAAAATTTCATAGTTTAAAAGTTGGGACATCTACTATATCCTATATTCAAAGGAAAGAAATGAATCTGGATATAATGAGAAGGCGTTTAAATCTTACACAATTAGTACATATATCCCTCCAAAATACATCCCTATGTTTTGCCAAATTTCACAGTTTACCATTCTAATAATGCACACACTAAAAAGCGGCATCGTCCAGGTGATGCATGCTACCAATAACGCTGACTATGACACATGTAATAACACTGTGATACCGTTACCGTGTGCTCTTATCATTTACCCCACATTGAGTGTCATCCAATGACATACTGTGTGCAGTATGCTTTATCATTGTTGAGCTAGTGGACTTTTTTAGACAACTCATAAACCTCTACGGGATCTACCTAAAATGTACCCCACATCAGTGCCGTGTCATCTTCCTCCTTCTCAGTTACTCACTCACAACTCAAAGCCCTTGCAGTCCTCACTCACCATTTACCTATACCTCAACTGTAATTCTCACACACGTGCAAACAGTCAAACACCCTAACCTTTGCTGTGAACGTCGGCGACACAGACCGCCACATGAGACAAACCACAGCTGAAGGAGGGGTGCAACCATCATTTATGAGGCAACCGTACTCCAGTCTTTTATGAGATACTTTATATGAAATGCGACAAATGAGTTAAGGGAAAACTATATTTGTAGGAGTTACAATTAAATATTAGATATAAGTAAGTTATGTTTATACATATGCACCAATATAATCGAAGTTTAGCTAAGAGCCATTTAGACGTATTGGCAGTCTACATTCGATTACGTTTGGTCAGTTTGAGTTGAGGCTGCATTAGTTATGCTGCATGTTGGGGCCAATTTTGTGCGCGCTATATTCTGGGGCTTTAATTGGTTATCGACTTCCTCCATCTCGTGAAAACGCAACAATTATGTATTTTTGTGGGCTTCTTGTGATTCTTTTCAAAGTGAATCGTTTAAAGATCTTTTTATTGACGTATTCAGAATATGTGCATGCTTAGTAATTAATGATTAAATGGGCCGAGTAGCTCTTAGAAATAAACAAATGTTAAATTGTAAATGTTTCAGAGATATCGAAATGGCCATTTAGCATCTGCTCGTTACCTTTTAGTGTTTTGAGTTCAGGTTCTGATATATCCTACATGGATTTTATTGTTGCTGTAGATATGCAAGTGGTGAGAGGTTAAGTCCTGAACATGAAAGAACTATTCTAGAGAGACTGTTACCACATCATCCCGAGAGCGAGAAGAAGATTGGATGTGGCGTTAGTTACATCACGGTTAACTTTTTCTCCCAATCTTTACTTATATGTTTACATAACACGTTGCATGCTCTTATCTTATCTTTGTGTGAGCCTTATAAGTTCTAAACAACAGATAGGCTATCTCATGATGTACCTTCTTCTAGGTTTATCCAAAGTAGTGATTAGTAATAGTTTCCTTTCTTTTCTGCTGCATACCAAATAATATTATATGGTTTAGCGTATAATATTTCTGTTTTGGAGAATTTCCTNAAATCTGTTTTTGAATTTATAGATTCACTTTGGCTTGTGCATTCAAACAAGTTATCCTTGAAATCTAAAATTGACTAGTTATTAGACAAGACAACATCTTGTCATACTCTCTTGCATGTCTCATCAAGCCTTTGCTGATTATCGATCCACACTAATATTGGGAAGAATAGATTAACCACCAAGAGCTGAGACCTTGCTAGAATCGATGGATTTTCACTTGCTACACCATTGTCATCAATGTTAATGTTTGATCATTTATGAAGTTTTATAGTTCTGGTGTAGAAAGTGATGGTTTGAATATATTCCAACTGCATGTGTTTTATACACAAGCCTTTTCAAAGAATAGAACTGTTTATTAAAGCATCTTGCATTGTAGTTAGGTAACCTTTTAGAACACAATTTTCATCAAATTGCATTGATTAAGTATGTTGATTGTGTTAAATAGGTTCCAAAAAATACATAGATTCATATGTGCTAGATAAATTGTACATTTCTAGGTTTCATATTATATGTGTTATCACCAAAACACCCATTGATGATCAATAGATTGATTGTAGCAATAAATAATGACTTGTCCAATAATTGATTAGTATAGTTGCAACAGCACTCTAGGCTCCTTGTGCAGATAGGGCACCAGTCTGGTCTTTGCCTGATACGGTGGTATTATATTCTTATGGCCAAGGCACAATTTCTACCCAAACCAATTGAGACCCACTAAAAAAGCTTAGACGAGTTTGATTTTTCTTTACACCAAAGGGTTTGCAACCCTAGTCCCTGACCGCTGTCTGATTAACGTTGGAAAATTCTAATTTTTTTTAACTGAAAGTAAAAGGGATTCGAGAGGAGTCAAGTTCTACTTGCTTCTTATCATCTTATCTTCTATGAAACCCTTCCTAAGTGACCTAGCGCTAAGAAGGCAAGGCATGCGACATTAAAATGGGCGGTCTCAGGTTTGAATATGAGCCCCCTTGCTTTCTTTGCTTTAGAGCAGCCGTGATTACCGCCAGCATGCTGGCTGACCGGTCAGTGGGGGAGTGCTCACCCTTGTTCTGTCTTATGTGAACCTCAGCTGGTAGTGGTCGCTTACAGTTCCTTTTTATCTTATTTGGCTTTCTCTTCCTGTATTCAGGCCTTTGTATGCAAAATTATATGATTAGACTGTGTGATCTCTTTGAGTTATTATTTGGGTGATTTAGACTCGAGGATGTAAATTCCTGGTGGAAGTAATGACAGTTGAAGGAAATTGGGGAGCAAAACATATAAATTACACTACTTTAACAATAAACCACACCACTATTACTAGGTATTACAGACTATATGGTGAAGAGGTGGCAATTTGTGCCCAAAATAAAAAAATGGGCTAATTTGGGCTAATTTATAAAAAATTTGGGCACATTTAGCCCCCTTCTTTTTTCGAAATGGGCATGTATGGCCCATTTAAAAGTTGAATGGGCATTAACGGGCACATATAAATAAGGTGTTACGTTTAAAGAATTTATTTCGTCGTTTTGAGTCTTTTCTAAAACGATTCATATAACATGAGCCCGTTTAGCCCGTGCCCGTTTGAACCGTGACCCATGCCCGACCGACCGGCCCGCCCGTTTTGCCACCATGGTGAGTGTGCTCTAGTCCGCTTGAAACTGTATTTCTTTTGATTGTTGAAATGTCAAAACCTTGTAACTCAGCCAATTTTATGTTCTTATTACAGTGGCTCAATAATACTTGTGCAATAAGTTTATTTTTTTATTTTTTCCTCAAGGTGAACAAATATATTACTCTCAACAAGAATTTACAAAACTATAGGACAATACACAGACAATCCCTGTGAACTGCCTATAGCCTCAACAAAACATAAACATGCTATACTAGACAATAGCATTCAAATTCTATACAATCATGCTTTATACTACATCCTTATACCAAACACTATACAGAAATCTTCTTAAAGACTATAGACCATTTCTTTTCAACATTTCTAACAGCAGGAGTATCTTTAACCTGCAAACTGAACAATCTCAGTTTTGTTGTATCTGTTATGATCTTGATAAGCTCAGTTTCACTTCTCTTAACTTTGCCAAACATCCTTGCAATAAGTTCACATACGTGTCATGCCACTTACATTCTGTAATCAAACCATTAGTGACTGTTATCATTTTCAGGCAGAATTTCTCTTTTTATTTGGAAAAAATTGTCTATGCGTTGGGTTTCATCTTAAGCAGACGAAGCTGGATAATTCTTGTAGTTGTACTGCCAGGATTTTATTTTTTCAAATATACTGAACGTAGAATGCCTTCACAATATGTTTATTTACCAGATAAGGATGTTTTAGTCTCTTCTCTTAATGATATTGAGCAGATAGATTTCTATTAATCTATCATTCCATCAGACCTAGTTAAATCACCTTATGGCAAATGAGTTATGGGTGATATTTACATTTGCAACATAACTTTTTCAAGTCACAATGGCAACCATAGCCTGTGTTTGGTTCGCAGAACTGGAATTCAAGATTCCTTCCATAGCTCATCAAATGAAGGATTTTACCATTTCTTCACAAAAGCGCAGGAATCCCTTCAGTTGCATTGGAGTTTAAATAGTTTTGAAGTCGCACCTTCCAGTCAACAAAACATTAAAAACCCTATCTGCTCTATTGAGGCTAGTTTAGTCAATCTAGTTAGTATCATAGCATATTACCGGAGCTATTACGGATTGATTAGTGTTGTATTTGTTTTCTACTTTACTTTACTTGTTCTTAATGCCTAATAAGGTTTCATTTTCCTTCATTAGTTACCTTAACTTCCAACTGGAGAAAAAAGGCTCTCAGTTAAAACTACATGCACTAAATGTCATTCCTCATTATATTTCGTTTACAGGTTGGTTACCATCCAGATTTTGAAAGCTCAAGATGTTTGTTCATTGTCCGGACGGATGGAGAAATGGTCGACTTTTCCTATTGGAAATGCATAAAAGGTTTGATTAGGAAAAACTATCCTTTATATGCAGACAGTTTTATCCTAAGGCATTTCCGTCGGCGCAGACATAATGACTAAAGTTGAATTATTTACACTGTACCTATCGAAGTTTTCATCTGTAATGCTTAAAATTTACAGGAAACATAGGTTAATATTGTGATGTTAGCTTACATCAAGATTAGTGTGATTTCTTTCTTTATGATACATATTCCTGATGCATATATATGATGCAAGAATACAATTAAGCTTGCTGCAATTTCACATTTTTGAGAAAATGTAAAGATGAACTCTGACTTTATTTGCAGTTGAATTATTATCTTCTGCTTATGTACTTTTAAGAATATGTTTTTTTAATCTATGCTCAGGATTCTTAATCTTAGCATTTCCTTATGTTGATTTTGCAAGTAGTGATTAGTCTTGGGGTGATGTTTGTTTGTGAATTGTGACTTAATGAGCTTAATGGATTGAGGGCTTGAGGGACTTCTTGGCTAACTTATATATTGACTTTTTTAGTAAGTCACAATCTCTTTTTCCTGTCAAGTTCGTGATTTTATTTAATGTTTCCTCTAATGTCGTTAAGAAAGCATGGTACACGAGGGGAACAACACGCCATTGGCAAAAAAATTTGACCAATGGCGCCGTTCAATTCTCTCGTGAGCAGTGACCGTTGTTTGTATTTAAAAAAAAAAGAAAAAAAAAAAAAAAAATCTAAATGTTTCCCAATGGCTACAAATGCAACGGATAACCCCCTCCTCCCCTTTCACCTATAACTACCCACTTTTAATTGATATTTTTCAAGCATTCAAACCAAATCACAATTTAACTTCACTTTCACATATAATTCAATCTTCTCTTCCAGAAATGTCACAACAAAACAACGATTGGCTCATGAACAATATATATCCTTCGTCTTCTTCGTCAGCTAATTTGATTTCCCCGACACCTGCTACACCATCATCCGCACGTTCTACTTCTTCCCAACACCCGCAAAACATGAAACCGTCATTTGCACAATATGCAGAAGAAAACCAATCATTTTCACAATATGCTTTCCGAAATCCATATTTCCCCCAACCTGTTTTCACACCACAAAATTTACCCTGAACAAACCATATCATTTTAACCAAATGGCTTTATTCCATCTTCAATAACAATACCCATTTCACAACTTTGGAGCTCTCTGTAATTCTTCACAACCAACATAAAAGATGCCACCACCATCACCACAAAAATCGGCACACGACTCACCACCAGACTCACTATCACAAACTTCACAAACCGAGTCTTCTCCCGTTGGAAAAGGGAAAACAAAAAAGCCGAGAGAGAAGAAAACTGACGTCATCATATATACCCGTTGGACACAAGCGAAGGAAAAACTTTTGGCCGAAACTTACATACAAATATCTGAGGACGAAAGACTTGGCGTGGACTGAAATTCAAAAACATTTTGGCAAAAAGTTCATAGTGAATACAACCGCCATGCATCCTTCCCACATACCAAGGATATGATCACGGAAAGCGGACATCGTTGACACATGATTGCAATATGTTCGTCGGGATTGTCAATGAATATGAACGTCTTAGTGGTGAAAACGATTGGACGTGGCTAAGTCATTGTTATACAAAATTTCAAGAAATGTGGGGGTTTGCGTTTGTCCACTATGAAGTATGCAGTGTCTTGACAGATCACCACAAATGGCGTGGTGCCAAAGCCGTTGTTCTCGGAGACGCGTTCGTACGGTTGATGACATTGAAGAAACGAACGAGCTATTTCAAAATGATCCAAAAACGGTTTATTATAAATGAAGTCTTTATGTATATAGACCCTTTTAGGCCTTATATCACTTGCTCATTAAGTTTAACAAAAAGTTACTCGGGTCTGTAATTTTTATTTATCAAATATGACATAATTCCCACTTTTTATCGAGTGAAAAATATAACACCCCTACTTCAAGGACAATATGTGAAAGCAAAACAATAAGTTTATTCACTATAGAATTGCTTAACGTTGCTCTATTATTATTTCTAAGATGACGATGGTTGCCAATTTTTGTTTTAGTCTGCGTATAAGGGAGAGTTGCCTTAGAAGTTAGAAGTTAGATTCCCTTCATGAACCTTGATAGATGGACCTAATATATGGACCTAATATATGGACCTAATGAGAGACCTAATGCTTAAATAACTTGTACAGTGCATGCATTGTACAAGTTATTTAAGCATTAGGTCTCTCTTTAGGTCCATATATTAGGTCTATTAATCATTTCCCTTCATGATTTCCTTCTACTTATGTGTTGATCTTTGTCCAGAGTGATTGTTGCGTTTTGTACTAACACGAAATCCATAACAAATGTTTTATATGATGTCTTTTTTGTGTTCGTGTTCTCACCATTAGTAGATGCTCATATTTGTTTTCCCTGTGGCATGCAATTTAGTATGTAAATATTTAACCAAACTAAAAAATGAATCAAGAATTCTTATAATGTTTACATATTAGACCGATCGTAGTAAGGCCCCATTCCACGTGTAGATAGGGCAGGACGACATGTCATCATTGTTACGGGGTGTTTGGATCATGCGTGGTGGTGGGGGGGCGCAAATGGGTACGATCACCGGGCAAAATAAAGGTTGTGTGTGTGACTTGCGAGTATTTGTGCGGTGAAATGGCGTATATGTAAATGATAATGAAAGTGTTATCAACTACGAGGATTTAATGGCTGTTTTAATAATGAGAGTTAATGTTGATATGACGCTGACGTGACACACGACCATAAAATCACCACAGTATGTTACTACAACGCTCGGTCTTATGCAAATTATAAAGCAATAGACATTGCTCTTAAATATGAAATATGACCATTTGATTACTTCTAGTCTTAAAATGAAAGTCGATGCCGACTTGCTATAGTTATAGCATAGCAAGTATCATACTAGAAGTTATAACTGGTTTTTGTTTAAGAAAAACGTGGAATTTGGGAAATTGGGAGAAACGAAGACAAAAACACAAACTAAAGTGCAAAATAAAAAGCAACTAATTAAGTCAAAAAATGAAAAAAGTGTTTTGCAAATGCAAGTTTTGAAGAAATTTCCCTATCCACTTTTTAATCAATAACGGACATGGATAATGAGATGAAAAAAACAGTTTGATGGAAGCTTGGAATAGAGATGAGTAGTTGTTTGATTGAAGCTTTAAATACTGCCATCTGTTAATCAAACCATTACAATATTTATCGTCATGTCCATGCCGTGTGGACCATGCTATCATTGAGATTTTGAGGAGATGTTTGGTACGACTTATGAGACATTTGTATCCGATTAATAAGTGACCCAAGACTATTGGATGCGTAGTGAGGCATGTACGTCAAGCCGACCTGGCATCTCGTCAACTCGAGCCACTGGATCGGTGGGTGCGTCGTCAAAAATTTCGCCAAGAATTTGACTTACAACAATCGGGAGAAATTTGCTATATTTTTCTTTTTTCTTTTTTCTTTTTCTTTTTGAGTTTCATTGATTAAATCGATGGGTTTGTGTTTCTTTTGTGTTTTTTGAAAGTGTGTATTTATGGTGCATATGTGAAAAAGATGAAAAGTGAGTGGTGCGTGCAAGTTTTTTTTATTGATTAAAAATGGCGTGTGGTGTGTGTTTATTGATTAAAAATGAAGAATTAGGTTGTCTCACGTTGTTGCGGAGCTTTTGTGGGACGTCTCGCGTTGTCGTTCCGGGAAAAATTCGCTAGTTTGGCAGACGTGATTATTTGATAAAAAAAAAATGCATTTTGGCATCATAGTGGTGTGGTGTGATGGCAGTTTTACTTCTTCCTGGGTCTGCAGCTTGATGACGTATGTGTCAACTGGAGCATACGTGTCTGAAAGATACATATCCGAAAGACAGCTGGGACGAATAGCTCATAATGGCTATATGACGCCTCCCTGGCAACGTACTAACGGTAAGCACCCCTTTTACCCATGAAACTTCTTTTAAGCTATCATTTAGAATAATTAGCACAAAAAACGGTTTATTATAACTGGAGTCTTTATGTATATAGACCCTTTTAGGCCTTATATCACTTACTCATTAAGTTTAAAACAAAGTTATCCGGGTCTTTAATTTTTGTTTATCAAACATGACAGAATTCTCACTCTTTGTTGAGAGAAAATTTTATATAACACACATGGCTGTGATTTTTTATTTTATTATTTATTTATTTATTTATTTATTTTTATTTTTTTTGCTATTTGTAGTCTATAATCGTACAAACATTGATAACTGATAACGTTAATCGATCCACCCCTGCTCTAAGGACAACATGTGAAAGTAAAACAATAAAGCTTGTTCACTATAGAATTGCTCAACTTTGCACTATTATTACTTATAAGATGACAATGGTTGCCAATTTTTGTTTTAGTCTGTATAATGGATAGTTGCCTTAGAAATTAGATGTTAGATTCATGATTTCGTTCTACTTATGTGCTGATGTTTGTCAAGAGTTGATTGTTGCGTTTTGTACTAACACGAAATCCATAACAAATGTTTTACTCGTATTTCTTTTTAGTGTGGCATGTAATTTAGTACGTAAATATTTAACCAAACTAAAAAAAAAATAAATCAAGAGTTTTATAATGTTCACATATAGACTGGTCGTAGTAAGGCCCCATTCCACGTGTGGAGAGGGCAGGATGATGTGTCGTTGTTGTTACGGGGTGTTTGGAGCATGCGTGTTGGGGGTGCAAATGGGTTGGTTCGGTCTTATGATCACCGGGCGAAAATAAAAGTTTTCTGCGTGAGTTGCGAGTATTTCTGTCAAGGTTTTCAAGATCGGGATCCTACCTAGGATCGTTTTCGTCTTTGCAAGATCGTGATCATAAGATCGGATCGAGATCTTAAGATCCTACTATAATGTCATTTTCTTAATAGTTTTTGTAATATTATACAAATTTATAAATTATTATATATCATAAACACAAAATTATATGAATGTTTCATTGAAATATTGTCCTAAATTATGATTATGAAATGTTTAATAAGATTAACATGTTGTTTTTTAAATTCGACAAAAAATAATCCAAAAATTTGTAGTTTTCTAGTTTGTTATACGAGAAAAGTAGGATCGGATCGGATTAGATCCTAAGATCCTACGGTCAAGATCGGGATCCTATAAGATCTTAAGCTTTCAAAGATCCTATGTAAGATCTGGATCGTTTTTGCTTTGCAGTATCGTAAAATCGTAAGATCCTAAGATCAGGATCGAAATCCTGACAACCATGATTTCTGTGGTTAAGTGGCGTATATGTAAATAATAATGAAGGTGTTAACAACTACGAAGATTTGGTGGCGGCTTGAATAATGAGAGTTAATGTTGGTATAACACTGATGTGACACACAACCATAAAACCACCACACCATGTTACTACAACGCTTGGTCTTACACAAATTTATAAAGCAATAGACATAGCTCTTAAATATGAAATATGAACATTTGATTACTTCTAGTCTTAAAATGAAAGTCATTGCCGACTTGCTATACTTATAGCATATCATAAAAGTTAACTGATTTTTGTTTGTGAAAAACGTGGAATGATGTTGGGAAATTGGGAGAAATGAAGACAAAAACACAAACTAAAAAGCAACTATTTAAGTCAAAAAGGTGTTTTGCAAACGCAAGTTTTGATGAAATTTCCTTATCCACTTTTCAATCAATAACAAAAATGATAATGAGATGAAAAAAACAGTTTGATGGAAGCTTGGAATAGAGATAAGAGTAGTTGTTTGATCGAAGGTTTAAATACTGCCATCTGTTAATCAAATCATTAGAGTATTAATCATCATGTCCATGCTATGTGGACCATGATATCATTGAGATTTTGGGAGTTGTTTCATACGCGGGTTTTGGATTATGATTTAGGGCGTGCTTGGTAGACGGTTTTGGGGTGAAGAATGGATAAGGTAATGAAAAAATATGCTTGATTGACTATAATGTAATGACCCATTACCCAATAGTGGGTAATAGGTCATTACCCAATAAATTGAGGGAAATGGATTCATTTTCTTTTTCTTAGCATTACCATCGCCTTTCTTTTTCTCATTCTCATTGCAAAGTTTGAACCATGCATACCCTCGGTTTAACCTTAAAAGGTATTGAGTTTTGGTTATTAGATGCTCTTATTTGTAATACAATTCTCTTTCTTTCTCATACATATAAACATTTTATATACTAGACGAGTACTCGTACATAGCAACGAAAAACGGCATATAGTTATAGTGATATTTTGGTTACACAAAGCACTTAACCAAAATATCATTATAACTATGCCACTATAAAATCTCGTTATTATATACGGCTACTCTTCTAGTTACCACAAAAGTAACAAAAAAGTTATTGTGTTTGTATAGTAGAAATTAGGATAATTATTTAAAAGTATTAAATATAAGTTTATGACGTATGTCTAAGTTTTCTAAACCGTGTATGTTTAATTTGTATTTGTCTAACTTTCCAATTGTACTTTGCAAACATTGTATGTCATGAAAGCAAGTTTCCATTTCATTTAGGGTGCGTTTGGTATCCGATTATGAGAATGACACTATGACTATGAAAGTGATTAAGGGTCCGTTTGGTATAAGGGTATGGGGGGTTTTGAATCAAATAATTCTTGAATCCTTTGTTTGGTATAATTTTGATTCAACTACTATGGTATTTGGATTCAAATTTTGAATCCAACCTATTTTGGTAGGTTTCTTTGAATCCAACCAATCAAATTTTTTTCTTATTTTATGAATTATTTGAGCCACATATTGTTTGTACTTTTTTACTTTTCATTTTTTTTTATTTCAAACAAAAATAATAAAACTTATCAAACATATATATAATTTATATTTTCTCTCTCCTTTATTTCTTTCAAACTTTTCCCAAATCCGAATCCAATTTCAATCCCACTTACGAACCAAACGCACCCTAAATGCGTTTGTTTATGATGAGCGGGCCCACAACTATGGTAATGAATGATAGAAATGCTCCATACTCCATATACCTCAAAAGTGTAAGGTATGGATCTTTCATACCGAGGGGCCCACCACTACTATCAAAATCATTCCCATAGTGATTGATGGCGGCATACCAAACGCACCCTTAATTTCTATTTCATTTATTAGTTTTTAATTTCCATTTCAAAGTATTAATTAGAAATATTAAGAAGGGTAAGTTGGACAATTAACTTTACTCGTTTTTAAGAACTATATTAAGTTTTCAAGAAATAAACTTAAATGTTTTCTAAGTAGTATAGATTTAAATAATATTGTTTATTTCAATTTAATTGTAAAATAACAATGTATTAAACAAATATAATTTCTTTCTCTTAGTTTTCAACTCTATATCAAATTCAACCCCATTTATAAATCAAACGAACCCTTGATATGTCGACCTCGTTGATATTTGGATGGTACGTTTAAAGTTTGATACTTTAGTTACGTAGTATTGAGTAATTATAGACTCATAGTTAAATTTAAAAATATATCCGATTTGTAATAACATGTACTGGTTACTTAACATATGTTACTATTGTTAGAATTATAAGGTGTGATATTATTTTTTTATTTGTTTGATGTAATTAATGAACAAATATAGTATTTGTAAGGTCCTAACCTTGTCTAAACAAAAAGTTTTAGCTGGATATTCAATTTTATTTTTTTATTATTTTTTTTTATTATTATTATTTTTTTTTAACACAAATCAAAATACTGAAAGTTCAAACCATTTGATTTTAAATCACATCAAAATACTCTCTTTTAACTCTTTATTAACACGTCAACTTTTTTTCTCACATATTCTCATACGTAAAGCTTCTTCAATATTGCCTTACAACAACAACAATATCGATCTTGTCGAGCAGAAAATGAGAAAGATAACATGTACACAATCATATCTTTATTTAAAAGTATACTCGACGGTAAAGAGGCTGATTCCATAAATAATTTCGTCAAATATAAGTGTGAGTGTATGTGGACAAATCCTAATAATAAATCATAAAGATATGTTTAGTATGCATTTTGGGCTATGCAATTAGTAGAAACCTCTTAACTTGGATGTGAGGTAAGATTACTTGTTCGAAAGGAATTATATAAAAGTTGGAGTGATACTTTAAAATTAACCATTCACACACTGTCACATTCATACGCGATGCATTTGCTATAGTTTTGTGTCTTTAAATTTGTTTAAGTTCAATTATAAAGAATTAAAGTTTTATTTTATGCCTAATAAATATGACTGACATGCTGTAGGTGAAATGGGTAAAACCGGGCGTGCCACGCAGTGGCGGATCCAAGAATATTAAACATGTGTGGCACAAATTTTTTTACCCAGACATAATACTAAAGTGGGTAAAATTTTACCCGGCCATAAAATTTTACCCAGGAATATAGTAGTGTCGATGAAATTTTCAAGTCAATCAGACAGTCAATATGTCGGGTCAGGTAAGGTCTAATTAGCACAAGTGCACTAACGAAATGGAAAAACAAATGTTATGTATCAAATAATAAGTATTTAGAGTTTTTACATCAACTTCTTCGGTTATTTATATGGCTTATTAGAATTCATGATTAAATTGTTTGTTGCTAATACCTTATGCTACCTTTTCTTCTAATATACGACAGTAAACAATTGTTTAAAAAGTCATCACCTATTATAAAACTTTTGATCAAATTTAACCATATCAAAGTTCAATTCATATTTAAATAAGCACATTCTGACACTAGGCCACTTAAAGTTGATTTTAACAATTACATGAATACTTAAATTCATGACTAACTTCTATTTCTCTTATTTCAAAGTTAACACATCTTACTTTTTCTCGAAGAATTATCAAGTTCTTGTAAGCTTAAATAGTTGTAACATCTCTTTATTTTATCAAAACCATATGTGACATTTAAAAAAGGTTCAATAATTACAATATAGATATGTGTGCAGTTTTGACAATTTATGAAAGTATGAGGGTCAAAATATAACAACAAATAAAAGCAATTCTTTAAATATAAAATTAAGACCTTGGGTTCTGGTCATCTTCTCTATCAACGACAAAACCTATAAACTCCGTTAAAGCAAGATTTTGAGACTTGTTTTCACTTGTTTCCTTAATCTTTCTTCTTATTTGGATGCAATATGGTTGCCATTCTAAGATACCTCTAATACATCTCACCTGACGAACCCATATGTGGCACGTGCCACAGGTAGCCAAGCTTTGGCTCCGCCCCTGGTGCCACGGCTTTGACTTTATAAGTTTTTTGCTGTTTTTGGACGGCTCCTTTTTCTTTGGCGCTCCTAATTATTATATTTATTTAAGTTATGTTGGTGTTCTTTCATCCATTTATTTGGTGCCCACAAACGACTTGGCCCTTCCCACCCTCATAATCAAACTCATTGTCTTCTATTCTACATGTATAAAGATACAAAATGTTTAACTTTGAATAACGTTTGTTAACATGCAAAAGGTAAGATTATAATAATATTTATACCAAAATACATCTTCTCTGGTTCTAGATGAAAGGGGTATTGAGTATTGACTATTGAATATTTGAAGACAAACGTGGACAAAGAAACTCATATAAAGTACTGACGCTCTGAAACGGACTATGTAGTGTACTTTATTTGTTGGATTACAAGCGGCCATTTTACTATAGGTTTAATATTGATGCATTAAGTTTTAAGCGAGATAGTATTAAGGATTTGGTTAGCTATTTTTAGTTTTTGAAATACGTTAGTCAACTATGTATCACTATACGCATAGACGGAACTTGGGTGAACTTGTTAGGAGGACCGAGTGTTATATCAGTTAATTTGAGAGTGCCAAAGTAGTATTATCTTTAAGTAAATATAAGTAAAACTTAAAGTTTTGGGAGGGCCATGGCCCTCCTCGATCTCCACTAAGGTCCGTCCATGATTATACGCCCCATACCTGGATTTATGTTGTTGGTTTTATGTACCTATCCGTTATCCGCATTAAGATTTACCATAACTTGAAACACTAAAGTCGTCATTTCACTTGGTCTATATCTAGAAAACCATATGGCATGTTGTGTTCGTCAAGTTGAGTCTGGAAATTTTGACTATACTAATAAACACATAATCTTACTAATTTAAAAGCGAATTGGTCTCAGTAACTGTAAATGATATGATAAGAGTTAGAAGTGATTTGGTCTTAGTAACTATAAATGATATGATAAGAGTTAGAAGCGACTTAGTTCAAGATTTCGTGTACCTTGAAGTTGATATACTCTTACACGTATATTCGAAATTTTCAAGCCTTTGGTTGCTATGATAATAATACTCATAGCACCGATTCAAGGTTAGCTTTAACCTATAGTTGACTTATTGGTGGTCTTATTATACCTTACTTTGAAGCTAAAGAACACATGAAGTGAGATGATCGAAACTATAGAAACATGTAAGGTACAAGTTACCATAATTGGATTATATGAACCATTTTAAAACCTTTTTTCCAATGTGAATGATTGAGATAAAGTCATATGGCACATAGATCATGCCACGAACATCGTCAATAATGTTGTGTCATTTGGCACTCTCCTATGGTCCTATCGGCATTTGTTTATCAAACAAACATAAAATATAACATTTTATGGGGTAGTGACACATGGAGAGCATTATATAATCATTGTGGGAACCATATATAGTCATGAGACTAGGACGTGTCCATGGACTTTAATCCAAAGACACTTCTATTACTTTATATCCCTGTTATGGAAACTTAAAGAATTTATGGTGATAAGAATATGTTTGTTTACTTCCTAATCTGTATTGCTTGATAATGACATGGTATCTTACACATTTATACTATATTATCCATATTTACTTTGTTGTTAAGGATTACTCCATGATCAAACATAGTTTTAGGAGTAAGTTTATGGGCATGATATGACACAACTCATTGGTTTCTTTCTGTTTTAATATAAGTTTTTGGAAGCACTCTCCGAACAAATATTTGACGACGTTACCTTGTTTAGGATAACATAATATTCTAAAACTGAATCCTACACTCACATGTCACTTAACGAACTAATAAACCCCGTTTTATATGTTTACATAGAGAAAACTTTGGTACAACTATACAAGTATGATATAGACTTATTACGTGCCAACAATTATGCGATATGAAAAATAAAGGGAAATTGTGAGGATGTATATTTTAATCGATTCCTTATTTGGGAAGATATTATACAAGTAGGCCCGAGATCATAGATGGAAAATGGGCATTATACATTGTATGTAATGACCATGTCCATTAGTGGAAAGGGAGTATAAGTTTAAAATCGCATTTATTATTGTTATATCAGTTTTTTTACAACTAATTTCATCATCAAACATACTTTACTTAAGTACAAATATATCTCACCAAAATACATATGCACAAACGCACACTACACAACTTGGTCTTGGCGTCGACCGAGTCTTGCAAATTTGCCATGTACGACACGTCTTACCGATGCCTCTGTGACAAAGAGGACGTGTCTTACGTGCTCCAAAATTCGGTCTCGAAGGCTTTATTATGCCTTGGATAAGGATTTCTCCAATCTTTGGCTATAAATTTTGTTCATGCCAAGGGTGCAAAAGAAATGGATTTTAAACTCATTTGATCAAAATACATGTTAATCTTCAATTAAAAGCTCTTTTTAAATAGGTTTATAACACTATTATTAATTGATAGCGTATCAATATTAGTGGTTCAAACTCATTAATTGTACATCAAAGTCAAGCACATTACTAATACTTAATAAAGCCCGTTATTAACACTGGATAAGCCCGGTCACCTTTCCAGGCCACACAGGGCCTGAGAAAGCCTCTTAGATTGTGTATCACACACGCATGGGACAACTGTCTGCCAACTGTTACTAACGGTTAAGATGTATTTTCTAACATTTGATAATGGGAGACATACGACCAAGAATAGGGGATCATCCACATAAGGTTTATCCTTAAATCCTAGATACCTCTTTATAAATAGAAGGTATCACACACAAAAAAGTAATCATTCTCTCTACACTCTTTACATTGTTTCAAATAGTAAAACACACGCATATGGTTTGTTTGAGTGTTACCCAAACCACTTGATTTTTAATAATTCCTTTGGGTCATTACCATTTAATACGGAAAACCAAACAACACAAACATCATAATCCACTCTTAATCACGTTTTACTATGCCATACGTAAACATGGCCCCATTCGTGGGACATGAAACGAAATAGCCACAAACATTAACCTATTTTTACTCATTTCCTATCTAAAAATAAATAAAGTTTTTCCTTGTTAACAAAGTTTTTATCTCAATCATGTCTGGTGAACAACCTTTACAACCTCAAATTTCGAAAATAGTCAACAACCACATTGGACCAGTCCAAGTGGAGGATCTTACTCACAATGAGGAAGGTCAGCCGGTGCTAAAAATCGAAGCTCACCAACCAGCTAGAAAGTTTACGAAAGGACTATCAGGGGAGGTGCATGCAAGAAACGACCACATTAGCTTGCACACAACACTTTTCTACGTAGGTCCAGTCACAAACCAGAGAAGTCAAGGTAGTTCAGAGATACCCTGGCAAGGATGAAAGTTTGGTTGCCGAAGTGGAAGAAAACAACACAAGGGAGATCCAATGGGAAGCTATTACAGGAGTTAACCATAGGGCGGAAAAAGTAATCTAATTCCAGAATTCCTAGATCAACCTGTCACTATCGGATCTCATCTTCCGCCATTGGTAAAAAAAAAAAAAAAAAAAAAAAACTGTTTTAACAGGTAGTTTAGATGTATTTTCCTATAAACCGCAAGAGATGATTTGCGTTCTTAAAGATTAGCAGAGCATAGCCTAGACCAATTTGCAGTTCCTATCAAACAGAAAAGACTTAATCTTTCTCTAGAAAGGTCACAAGTTATGGACTCTCATGTCAAGGATCTAACCTAGGTAGGAATACCATACATGGTTTTTGTGAAATACCATACATGGTTTGCAAACCCAGTCATGGTCAGGAAAATTAATGGTACTTGGCGTATGTGTGTCGATTTTACATGCCTGAACAAGGCAAGTCCAAAAGACAACTACCATTTACCTCCCATCGAATGGAAATTGGAATCCTTAGCTGATTTCAAATACAAATGCTTCCTTGATGCTTATAAGGCGTATCACCAAATACTTATGAAAAAATCCGATGAAGAAAAAATTGCATGCTACACCAACGAAGGCATATATTGCTACACAAAAATGTCTTTTGTCCTCAAGAATACGGGTGCTACCTATCAGGCACTGATAGATAGAGAGTTCAGAGCGCAAATAGGGGTAAACCTGGAAGCATATGTAGATGATATGGTTATCAAAATCAATTCAGAAAACGCTCTATTGTGTGATATCATTAAAACCTTCCATAACCTCAAACGTATCAACACGAAGTTAAATCCAACCAAATGTACGTTTGGGATGGAGGAAGGGAAGTTCCTAAGTCATATGATGATGTTAGAGGAATCAGTGCAAACCTAAAAAAAGATTTAAGACATCTTAGACATGACCCTGCCTAGGAACCTAGCAGAGTACAAAGCCTAAATAGGAAGCTCGCGGCCCTGAGCCGTTGATGAGACGAAAAGTGTTACGCTTTTAGGGGGTTATTAAAGCCCTAATTCGTATAAATGTGATCAAATATTTCCCTAAATCGTTCCTTTTGTCATTTTAGGTACTTTTGAGAGGAATTCTGGAAAACATGCACATTTGGACGTTTTTGGAGCATAAAAGTGAAGAAAACGACAAAGTCTTAAAGAAGCAGGATTTTACAACCTGACGGCGTCAGAAGTCACAAGGTGACGCCGTCAGCAAGGATGACAAAAGAGTGGAATTCTATTATCAAATGACGGGCGAGAAAGATTTCAAGAAATTACACCTGACGCCGTCAGGTGTTAAAAGGTGTAGGCCGTCAGGAACAAAGTTAAAGAGAGACGGCCCAAAAGGTTTTACATGCTGACCACGTCCCAAATGGATCTAGGCCATCCGAGAACCCTAATGACGGCGAGCTGACGGCGTCAGACCCTATAAGCTGACGCCGTCCGAACTTAAAATCTATATATAGTTTTCTATTTTTCATTCATTATGTGTGGAACTTTGTGGAGAACTTTTAGGGCAAACCCTAAAGACGAATTTTCTGTGACTTTTAGGGTTTCCAACCCTTGGAACCCTAGTGTTTAATTAAAGATAAGTCTTCACTTTAATTCAATCAATATATCTATGTGTTGGTTGTCTATCTATCTTGCTTATCTTTCAATTAACATGAGTAGCTAAATTCTCTAGTGTTTTCTTAGATCTAATGAAACCTAACTATTAATTATTGGTTGATTGGTGTGTGTTGTTGTTTGTTGGGATGATTGTTTCATCGATGTTAGGCTCAAGAAAACTGGCCAACCTCCTTTATGGTAACGTGCTTGAACGTCTTGGGAAACATGTAGTCGAGGCATACTAGGCTATTAAGGTAGTATTTAACGCATGAGCCACTGTTTACAATCCCTATGGTTGTGTCGTGCATGGCATAGGAGGAGATAAGAGCTCATAGAATTGGAGAGATATGTATGCCACTCCATGAGTTATTAGGAATACACCCTTCATCCACACAAGTAAGACACATATTAATTAACCGGTAAAAGATAGTTAGGGAGTAATGAAATCTAAGTAAACACAATTTTCTCCATATTGTTTTCACAACCACAATAGTTTAAATATTTATTTATTTTAATTTGCATAAGTAGTAAACTTGGGTTAGTTGATTAACAACTAATTCCGCCCTTCCTCTAAAAACCGAGATTTTAATTGCTTTCTAAAAAATAAAAAATACAAAAAGAATCTTCCTTCCACCTTTAGACCTATTAGAGTAGCTTTTCTATCCTAACGAACACTATTCCCTGTGAGAGAACGATCAATCCCCCGTACTTACCACTATCCTATACTACATCGGTCAGGTACACTGCCTGGTGGGGTTGTAAGCCTCTTGAGATCCCTCGAAAGGTAAAACCTGTTGTAAGGTCACAAAACCACGCATCAGCCGTTTCCTGCCAAGGTCAGCAGAAAACAAATTACCATTCTTCAAGGTCCTGATCAAGTTGTAACAAAAATAGGGTCTTCAAATGGGCCGAGGAAGCTGAAGCAACATTCTAATACTTGTGTATTTTCCTAGTTGAGTTGTCTACCCTGACAGCTCCTATTCCTGGTGAAACCCTAATCATGTACTTGGCAGCTTCTCAGGGAGCGATCAATTCAGTGCTCCTAGCAGAAAAGGAGAGGATCCAAAAGCCGATATACTTCGTCAGTAATGTCTTGCAAGATGCACAAGTCAATTACTCTCCAATAGAGAAACTCGTCTATAACCTGGTTATTTCATCAAGGCATTTCAAGAGTTATTTCCATGCACAGGGTGACCAAACTCACCCCGGCCAGACTCAAGAGAGAATTTTTAAGAAGCTAAAATCTTTGTAGCTCTCTTCTTCATCTCAATGACATTTGACAAGATAACTTGCTCCACTACCTGAGCATTTGGAGTCTCAAGCACATGACCTTCAACAACCAACTCAACTGAGCCGATTGTGTTCTCAAGAGAGACGCAATCAGCATTAAACTTTACATCCTCCATTTCATGACCAGCCTGGAGAACCAAACCAGGGTCAACAGAACCCTGGGTAACAATGACCTCAGGCATAGGTAGAGGGCCCAGGAAGCCTGCTCGTACAACCTTGAGTAATCTGTCTATCTCAACTAGTGAAAGAAGTTACTTGCCTACTCAACTAGGTGCTACTCCTACTCCACAGAAGATTTGCTAGAATTAAACATGGAGACACTCTTCCTTTCTCTTCTCTCTGCTTCGGGTAAACTAACTTTCTTTAGTCTCTATCCTTCTACTAGCTAGAAAAGCCTGACGACCTCACCATCCAGATTCACAAGATGACTAACCGGTTCACCCTTGTCATTAGAGCTGTTAAGCAGGGAAAGAATATCCATCACTACAAAAAAAAAATAAACACATGGTTAGTTTAATTACAAACCCGGTCGGAAAAAGCCTGTGATCATTCTTAAAACCTCATTTCAATGGATAACTACGACGACAGAAAATTGTCTAAAAAATGAGCAAACTCTATGGGAATTTCAACTCAACACAGGCAAAAACAAAGGCATTTGATCGATGATATCCTATGAGGTACATTCGTGAAAATGCAACATCGTAAGCACCACTGAAAGGCGAAAACAAAACAACAAAGGGCTCTTTTTGTAACTGAACTTGGTTTGCCATATTTTTCTTTGCTCTACATCAAAGATTTGCTTAAAGGATTGTGATTAAATGAAGGAATAAAGGAAAATGAAGAGTTTCTTTGCTATGAAAAGGTGAGAGGTTAAAAGATAACTTCCCACTCAACTTTAACCCTTATTTATAACAAAAGAAATGGGTTAATGGAGAACATGTGGCAGCGACCCATTGGGCCAATACATCCTGCGTCATGCACATAACCTTCATGCCCTGACAGACATGTGTATAGGTGATGTCAGGATGATTGATGAGACGAAAAGTGTTACGCTTTTAAGGGGTCATTTAAGCCTTAATTCGTATAAATGTGATCAAATATTGCCCTAAATCGTTCCTTTTGTCATTTTAGGTACTTTTGAGAGGAATTCTGGAAAACATGCATATTTGGACGTTTTTGGAGCATAAAAGTGAAGAAAATGACAAAGTCTCAAAAGAAGCAGGAATTACTACCTGACGGCGTCAGAGTCACAAGGTGACGCCGTCAGCATACATTGACAAAAGAGTGAAAACCAATTTTCAAATGACGGGCCAGAAAGATCTGGAACTTTTACACCTGATGTCGTCAGGTGTTATATGGTGTAGGCCGTCAGGTTATAATCTAAAGAGTGACGGCCCAGAAGGAAACAAAGAGTGACGGCGTCAGAAGTGGATCTAGGCCATTCGAGAAACCTAATGGCGGCGGGCTGACGGCGTCAGACTCTATAACCT
>LBNU01012378.1:42751-65708 GCA_014162995.1 Artemisia annua
AAAAAAAAAAAAAAAAAAAAAAAAAAAAAAAAAAAAAAAAAAAAAGGAAAAAAAGGAAAAAACATCAATTGGAAAAAAAAGGAAAAAAAAATGAAATACGTGAGTAGTAAAGAAAGAAGAAAAGAATTGAATAAATAAAAAAGACAAAAATACAAGAAAAAAAACATGGACTTAGGTTGCTCTATTAAATCTTAGGTTAATCCCTACCATTAGATCAAACTAGATGGATGGTGGGGATTTGTCCCTCAGTTTGTAAGAAAAACTTAGTTTCTAAAATAACTCACCTCTAACAGATAATAATTTTTAATTTTATTTAAAGCTTAAAAAACTTAATAATTAATGATGTGTTATATCTTAAATATTTTTTTAGATTTAATTTATTTTTTTTATTTTTTTTTTATTTTTTTTTTCAAAAAAACTTTACTTGTTTTTTAGAAAATTGTTTTATAATCTTTATTAAAAAGTTTATCAATCACATTTAATATACTATAAATACTTATCATTTTATTTATATATACTAGTTATAATGTTAGCGCACGTGCGAGTTTTTTTTTTAATTTTTTTTAATGATATATTTTTATTTATTAAAAAACAAATAATTTAATCTTTATTTTGTTTGATTTATGATTTTTAATTATAGTTTTTTATTATTAAAGATAATCATTTAAAAAGTTTAATCATACTGTTAGTTGCATCTTATCTATATTTTTTGTATTTATCTTCTACTTGTGTAGTATATCAACAAAACGAATTTATAAATTAAATAATAATAATTAAAATATTACCTAATAAGAAAATAATTTTTTTTAAATACGAAAGTCCCCACTTGGGGTTTTGTTTTATTATATAAAAAAAATATAACACTAAAAGCTAGAAAAATTATTGTAGAAGAAGATAATTGCTTCAACTAATTGTTTTCATGTTTTATTTTCAGTTTTACTAAATGTTTTTTATACGTTTTTTTTATACATTTAAAAAAAATCATTTTGGAGCTGAATTATCATGTTACAACCTTTTTCAATACAATTTAATTACCTTTTGTTTGTAAACGTAGACTATACACGAAACACTTAATCAAAATATTTCAACTATATTAGTTGTCGATATAAAATTCGATAGCTATGCATTATTACTCGTCTAGTTATTATTAATGACTAGAAGTAATTGTTTTAAGTTATTTTGGATTTGTTGAAACATTTTTAGATGCATGGTACGTCCTGGTTACTCACCGTAATCCAAGAGTTTATACTTGTCAACATATCCCAAATGAATATAAATCATCTAGAAGGCACGTCATGATGGCGTTAAGGTGTCGTTAAAGCGCTAGGCATGACCTCCACATTATGAAATAAACTAATATTTCGTCTTTACGTGTGACGTGAGATGAAACATAGAAATGCGTGACAAGGTGCGAGACGTGACGCGTTTTTTGAATTCAGCTCTGCTGAAAATAGGTTTTTTAGAAGTAAATGAAGAAGATTACATGAAAAAATAATTTATTGAGTTAATTCCTTATTTATAACATTTTTTTAAAACTAAATATATATGAAATATGATATAATATATTAATCAATAAATATTTTATATTCTGTGCCGATTTAAGTCATGCTTTAAAAAACGTTATCGCTTAATTATACTATTTGCATATATATCCAAAGCATGCATAAAAAGCATTGTACTATTTGCATCAAAAACTTGTAAAAAGGATATATATGCAATTATTCACTTTGGGAGGGATATATATGCAATTCTGCTTTTTTTTTTTTTTTTTTTTTCCTAATATGTGAGGTTTGTACAAGCCGACACGTCTCACACTATTTATAACCTTGATATAAATTGAAACTAAATTTAAAACAACCAAACACCATCCACTATTATATTGTTGACACTTAAAAATCTTTTTGACATTCAATATCTTGGTACCAAACACCATCCACTATTATATTGTTGACAGTTAAAAATCTTTTTGACATTCAATATCTTGTGGATCAAACAGAAACATCCTCATTTAATTCCAACGACCTAGAAACTGACCACTTGATGCTTTTCTGAAAGACCTAACTCTCTTATTAACCATCAATCTAGCTAGTATATTTTTACAGTCTAAAGAGCTCTATTATTAGATAACTAGCCTATAAACCCGTGATAAATCACGGGTGGCTTATAAAATTTGTAAAATAGACATTTATACAATAAAATCGAATGAACATGTAACAGTCATGGGCTAACTTATAAAAAGTTCAAAATAATTGTTAGATTTCATAAAGCCTATAACACCCTTCGAAAGCATGGGTTACCTTTTGAGTAGAGAAGTATTGTAAATTACTATCTCTTTCAAATATGCAGTATTAAGAAAAAAAGTAATGAACAATGAGATAGATATCCAAAATGTGTATATGTATAAAACTCATATTAAGATAGAGTAAATGGTGTTCTATATCTACACTAATACAATAAAGTTAATCCATGACATAACCTTATTCAATTACATTTGAGTCAGCGAATGAATTATAAAGAGTTACTAAGCTTATCCGCAAATTTAAGCAGATTTTTGCAACATGGTAGATCACTTAAAAAATTGTGGACTATTATTGTAGAATGATCAAATGCCTAAGGCAACAAGGTTTGGATGACAATTAGCTGATAGGATTCATCAACCATAAGCGGATGTGGTTCATCAGCTTGGATGACAATCATGACATCTTTAAAGGTGAATCTTTTATAACCTTCGTTAGTCATTGCCAAAAGCAAGAGGTGCTCACAACATTTTCGAACGCAGTAATTTCTTCCTTGCCACATTATGCCAAATGCACGAATATACCTACACACACAAATGATATAACTCAGAAATATCAAACTAATGTTTACCAAAAAGAAATAGGTTTTGACTTAAGTAATTGAAAGGAACACTTGATTATTGTAGTAGTTTTAAGAGCGGAGTGCCTTCGAGTTTCCAGTTTCTTAGTGACCTTAAAACATTTGATTCCTCTTTAAAATCTTTCCCGGACCAGATGAAGTTTTCATGTGGAAGTGACAATTACTTTAGCAAGTTTTCTTGTTGACGCTTCAATAACTCAACCTTATATGATAAAATATATAACTATATAAGTACCCAAAAAAAATAGAACAATATTACCCAAATTTTAGTGCTAAATGTTATAGCTTAATTAAAATAACCCGAATATGAGATTCATCACAAGCAATGTCAATCATCCTCATCTAAGTAAACATAGTACATGTGTCATATACACAAGCTGGGTGACTATAATTAGAGAAAAAAATCAAGTTCACATACACCTAGAAGGGTATTTCTTTAACATTGACCAAAATTCCTGTTGTAAATAAATTTAGCTATCATGAAACTATTCCTCTGCACATTGCACACCCGATGAGGTGATGAATAAAACTCTATAGTGATGAATAAGATCGAAACATCATTCATTTGTAATTGCAATAACCACGACCTATAAGATACAACTAAAGAAGAAGTCAATAACCAAACTTAAATACCATATGTGTGGTAATTAACCATTCTATTTTGATTTCCAAATCACATATATAGAATACAAAGAAGTATTGGACTTGAATTCGCTCTCAAGCTAAGACTTTCTATTATAACCACTTGAAATCTCAATTAAAGAATCCATAATGCTCGGTATACTATATCTTTTCAAAGTAAACAAATCACTACCTTTCAATAGCATAAACATGAACACTTCCACTCTTTATAGTCCACAAATAGCCAATTCATAATCTTCTAAACAACACACTTGTCCCATCATTGCGGTGGATAACATTTAAGGTACTTATTAATCTAACATTGCCACCAAATAAGATAAATTTATTGAGATATCTAAATATAAGTCCAAAACAACACCATTAAACCACAGCCAAACTAACTTCTACTTTGCACAACTACTCTACATCTCACAAATAGAACCCATCTCACAAATAGACAAGATTCAGTTGTATTTTTGGCTAAACGTTATAGGCGCTAAAATATTCTTGTAGTCACATACATACCCCTGCAAGTCTGCAACTATAGTTAAACTCAAATTCAACTCATCACCGCATAATTTTAAATCCAAACTTTTAGATTACTGTCATACAATTCCTTTTAACATTTCATCGAACACCTTATATGCGCTCCTTAATTCACTTGACTTATTCTACACCTATAGAAGAATTCAAATTATTAACGACAACATCAAATATATTTCAGTTATAATAGATGAGTCCCGACCTCAAAAACAATGATACATTTACTTTATATGAAGTTAATGAATAAACCAAACAAAACCTGAGTTAGCACGTTGAAATATATTGGAGAAAGTTCAATATTGATATTCAATCTCCAATCGGAACTTTCTCAAGACATCTCCAAATCAACCCATCAAAATCCAAGGACGCATCACGTTGACGTTACAATTTAAACACAAATAGCGAATAATAATACTTGTGAGATGAAGATGACCATGACAATCAAAGAGAGGAATGGTATGCAATCGTATAGATTTAATGGGATGATCGAGTTTCCTACAATAAAGCAAATGACTCGGCTTATATTACGTGAATATTTAAAAACTTTCACTGTTTAGCAGAATTTGAATGCCACAATATGTCCAGCTGGCTTTTACACGTGGCATTTATGACATGGCAGTGTGCCCACGTGGATTAAATGACGTGTCTACTTTCAAAAAAAGTTTCGTTTATTATATATACTAGACGAGTACCCGTGCATAGCAACGGGATTTTATAGCGATAGATAGTTTATTGATAAAAAAAAGTTTATAGGTTATAAACGGAAAATAATAAAAGTTTGAAGATTTGAGAATTAAACATAATGTTTTTAAACCCGGTTCGACCCGGGTTGTTCAACCGGTTGAACCGTTCTGGTCGGAAAATGAGTTGATTTAAACCGGGTCAACTTGCTAGGTTGGGTCGAAAACTGGTCAAATTAAACTGGGTCAACCCACCGGGTTTGAAGCGTCCCGGGTCAACCCTGTTTGTGTTTTAATTGGTCGTATTTAATTTGATAGATATGTTTTTATTTGGTTGTACAATGTAAATAAATCATTGTACTTTTAAGTAATGGATAATGTTTTGAAACCCGGTTCGACCCGGGTGGTTCAACCTGTTGAACCGTTCCGGTCGAAAAATGGGTCGATTTAAACCGGGTCAACTTGCTAGGTAGGGTCGGAAATGGGTCAAATTAAACCGGGTCAACCCGCCGGCTTTGAAGCGTCCCAGGTCAACCCGGTTTGTGTTTTAATTGGTTGTAAAATATGAATAAATCATTGTACTTTTAAGTAATGGATAATGTTTTGAAACCCGGTTCGACCCGGGTGGTTCAACCGGTTGAACCGTTCCGGTCGAAAAATGGGTCGATTTAAACCGGGTCAACTTGCTAGGTTGGGTCGGAAATGGGTCAAATTAAACCGGGTCAACCCGCCGGCTTTGAAGCGTCCCAGGTCAACCCGGTTTGTGTTTTAATTGGTTGTAAAATATGAATAAATCATTGTACTTTTAAGTAATGGATAATGTTTTGAAACCCGGTTCGACCCGGGTGGTTCAACCGGTTGAACCGTTCCGGTCGAAAAATGGGTCGATTTAAACCGGGTCAACTTGCTAGGTTGGGTCGGAAATGGGTCAAATTAAACCGGGTCAACCCGCCGGCTTTGAAGCGTCCCAGGTCAACCCGGTTTGTGTTTTAATTGGTTGTAAAATATGAATAAATCATTGTACTTTTAAGTAATGGATAATGTTTTGAAACCCGGTTCGACCCGGGTGGTTCAACCGGTTGAACCGTTCCGGTCGAAAAATGGGTCGATTTAAACCGGGTCAACTTGCTAGGTTGGATCGGAAATGGGTCAAATTAAACCGGGTTAACCCGCCGGGTTTGAAGCATCCCGGGTCAACCCGGTTTGTGTTTTAATTGGTTGTACAATGTGAATAAATCATTGTACTTTTAAGTAATGGATAATGTTTTGAAACCCGGTTCGACCCGGGTGGTTCAACCGGTTGAACCGTTCCGGTCGAAAAATGGGTCGATTTAAACCGGGTCAACTTGCTAGGTTGGGTCGGAAATGGGTCAAATTAAACCGGGTCAACCCGCGCGGGTTTGAAGCGTCCCGGGTCAACCCGGTTTGTATTTTAATTGGTTGTACAATGTGAATAAATCATTGTACTTTTAAGTAATGGGGTGTTTTAATAAGAGTATTAATTACATTTCACTTTTCTCTCTCATTTGACTATTGTTGAAAACTCAACATTTCACTTTTACCATTTTTTCATTATAAGATAGATTAGATAAGATTAACTACATAATCAACTCTTTCATGGTCGATCGATAGAATCTTGTACATGACTTCAAACATTGGGTCATTTGTGTGATATGATAAGCATCAAACATGAGAAAAGCACTTATATAACCCTTTAAAAGCTTTGCTTTTCATCTTAATCACAGTGATTTGCTCAAATAAAAAAAACAAACAAACCATAAGGGGCGGAGCTATGTGAGGACCGGGAGGGTCCCGGCCCCCTAGGTCCAAGCCCGTTAGTGTATTTATTTGCGATTTCATATGTATTTTCGAAAAAAAATTTATTGCGGCCCTCCCATTTAATGTATTTCCCGAAAAAATTTTGTTTCGGCCCTCTCACGAAAATTTTTTTAGCTCCGCCATTGCAAACCATAGTGATTTTTTTATATATCATGTTTATATGTCATGAAAAGGTTCATCGTCTTTAACCTATTTATAATTAAATGCAATTGGATGATATGAGAAAATTATAAAAGGTTTTAAAAGTTTGTGCATAATGACTAAAAGTTTACCAAAAAAGAAAAAAAAAATATATATATATATATATGATTGGGGTAAAGCTAAAGATACGCAACATATATCTACAAATAAACACACGACGCAACATATTTTCAAAAAATCGTCGATCTACGCAATATGACCTGCTGGCAGCAAGTTACCATGTCACCTAACTTTAAAAGTTACACCTTTGGTCCCTAAACTGTCTCATATCTCGCGTACATGATCCTATTTTGGTAACGGTCGTTAAAAAAGTTTTTAAAAAAACTTTTTAACATTTTTTTTAAAAAAATCGAGATAAAATTTTTTTTTAAATAAAATTTAGAAAAAAAAGTTAAAAAAAATTAAAATTAAAAAGAAGTTAAATTAAAAAAAAAAAAGGAAAAAAAATTAAAAAATTAATTTTTTTTAAAGTTAATATTTAAAAAAAAAATCAAAATTTTTTAAAAAAATTAATATTTGCGGAAAAAAAATTATAATTTTTTTTTATAAAAAAATTAATTTTTTTAAAAAATGCGTATTTTTTTTAAAAATTAAATTTTTATAAAAAAAATGTGTATTTTTTTAAAAAATGCGTATTTTAAAAAAAAAATATATTTTTTATAAAAATTTATTTAAAAAAAAAAAAATTTTTTAAATTTTTTAATTTTTTTTCCGCAAATATTAACTTTTTAAAAAAATTTTGATTTTTTTTAAAATATTAACTTTAAAAAATAATAATTTTTAAAATTTCTTTCCTTTTTTTTTAATTTTAACTTTTTTTTTTAATTTTAAATTTTAAATTTTTTTTAACTTTTTTTTTTCTAAATTTTAGTTAAAAAAAAAGATTTTATCTCGATTTAAAAAAAAATGTTAAAAAGCTTTTTTTAAAACTTTTTTAACGACCGTTACCAAAATAGGATCATGTAAGCGAGATATGAGACAGTTTAGGGATCAAAGGTGTAACTTTTAAAGTTAGGTGACCTGGTAACCTGCTGCCAGCAGGTCATATTGCGTAGATCGACGATTTTTTGAAAATATGTTGCGTACGTTTGACACTTTACTAAGTATGTTGCGTACTTGTGTTTATTTGTANTAAAAAATAATAATTTTTAAAATTTCTTTCCTTTTTTTTTAATTTTAACTTTTTTTTTTAATTTTAAATTTTAAATTTTTTTTAACTTTTTTTTTTCTAAATTTTAGTTAAAAAAAAAGATTTTATCTCGATTTAAAAAAAAATGTTAAAAAGCTTTTTTTAAAACTTTTTTAACGACCGTTACCAAAATAGGATCATGTAAGCGAGATATGAGACAGTTTAGGGATCAAAGGTGTAACTTTTAAAGTTAGGTGACCTGGTAACCTGCTGCCAGCAGGTCATATTGCGTAGATCGACGATTTTTTGAAAATATGTTGCGTATGTTTGGCACTTTACAAAGTATGTTGCGTACTTGTGTTTATTTGTAGAAATATGTTACGTATATTTAGCTTTACCCCTCATATGATTTGGCACAAGTATAAAGCTTTATAAAACTTTACCATTGTAAATGATATAAAGGCATCTACTATAATAAGCCTTTGTAAAAGTTTAAAATAGCGCAAAGTCATCCTATATCATCAATGCATATACTTTTTCTTGTTGTAAACCTTTTCTATCATGTATAAACTTCTTAAAGCATTATAAAAATCCCACTAAACACAAATGCGTTAAATTTAAAAGAAGTTCAAGATGTTATATTTTTTCATTTCACATAAAGCATGAAACACATTTTTACTATAATTAACAAAATGATAGACCTTTTCATATTTTCTCAGACCTTTTCATAAACCTCAAAAGAAAATAGGATTTTGTCGCAAGTTGCATTAAATTAGATGCCAATATAGGAAGCTAAATTATGCTTATATAAAAGTTAGTTTTTAAGTTATTTAAACTACATATAAAGCATTATCTACCTTTCTTCTATTTTTTCTTTAAAGATTTTCATATATAAAATTTAAACGAATACTACAAATTAATTAATATGTACAATCATCTAATACAACAACGTATTTAGCTATGACTCTTCAACTGAATCATTTAATGTAAAAAAAAATGAATAAAATATAATTTTTTGTGTAAATATCATACAAATTAGTTAAACACAAAAAACTTCATATAATTAATATAACACATGATATAAACGGTCAAAACTATCCTTTATTTGATATGGTAAACCCAACAATATGTTTCATAATTTTACAATGATTTATTTTAACTACTTTAAAATATTAAGTATTACACTATTCAGTTACAAATTTAGGTTTATTTTAACTTTTCTTTTTATCGCCGTGTATGTAGTCATTATTTATTCATGTTTTTTTCCATCAAATATCTGGGTTTTGTTTATTTCATTGTTTTAATGATGAAATGTGAGAAACTCTGTTTTTATAAAAATAAAATTTTGGGTTTACTGATTTGTAAAAAAAAACGCTGATTTTTTAAATTTCTTTTTTTGGTTTAGTTTAAAGATTCATTTTTGATCAAGTTGCTATCTAGGTTTTGTTTATTTCATTGGTTTATGATTATTTTAATATTTTTATTGGGCTAGTAAATTACCTTGCTACATGATTCATCAAGTACTAGAAATGATCATTTGTGTATAGTAACGTCAAGAGGATCAGTTAAAAAATGTGTACACATCATGTAAATGTTAAGAATAACCACAAGGGGTGACCCAGCGGTAAGAATACCAGCCTTCCAAAGAGGAGGTCAAGGGTTCGAATCCAATGGGGAGAAAATTAATCCCCTTGTGGCCACGGAGGTTCACCTGCGCCGACTCCGGGCTATCTAAAAGGGTAGTCGCCGTGGGATTAGTCGGCTCGCAATGTCGAGTCGGAAACCCATGTTACCAAAAAAAAATGTAAATGTTAAGAAACTTGTAGGATACCCGCTCGTTGCAGCAATAGATACCATGTAATTAAAAAAATTCGACCAGTAATGTTTTATGGTTATATGTTTTCCAGATGAATGGCGATATTATGGAGTTAAGAGGTCCTCACTTATTATTTCTTATGATGGTAAATATTACAAAGGGCTTTTGATGGAAAAAAACATGCATAAATAATGACTACATATACGGCGATAAAAAGAAAAGTTAAAATAAACCTAAATTTGTAATTGAAGAGTGTAATACTTAATATTTTAAAGTAGTTAAAATAAATCATTCTAAAATTATGAAACATATTGTTGGGTTTACCATGTCAAATAAAGGATAGTTTTGATCGTTTTATATCATGTATTATATTAATTATATGAAGCTTTATGTGTTTAATTAATTTGTATGATATTTACATAAAAAATTATATTTTATTCATTTTTTTTTTCATTAAATGAATGAGTTAAGAGGTTCTCACATTTCACATTTCATTAATTAGTATGTTCTCACATTTTTTTACATTAATATGTACTATCATAAGAAATAATAAGTGAGGACCTCTTAACTCCATAATATTGCCATTCATCCGGAAAACATATAATCAGAAAATATTACTGGTCGAATTTTTTTAATTACATGGTATCTATTGCTGCAACGAGCGGGTATCCTACAAGTTTCTTAACATTTACATGATGTGTACACATTTTTTAACCGATCTTCTTGACGTTACTATACACAAATGATCATTTCTAGTACTTGATGAATTATGTAGCAAGGTAATTTACATTAGAGGTGGCAATTTGAGTCGATTCGGGTTCGGGTTCGAGTTAACAAGTTGTTGGGTCAAAAAAACCCTAAATCGAATACGACCCGTTTAAATAATCTGGCCAGTCATGTAAACCCTAACTTGTTTACACATAACCCGAACACGACCCGTTTAAATAATCTGGTCAGTCATGTCAACCCTAACTTGTTTACAAATAACCATAACACGACCTATTTAACCTGTATTTATATGGGTTGGCGGGTTAAATATGTTACACGGGTTTTTGATTGACCCGTTTATCTAAGCAAGTTGATACATTACACGGGTTAAACAGATTTGTCGGTCAACCCGTTATTTTTATTTATGAAAAATCTTAACAGGTCGGCGGGTTAAACAAGTTTCGGATTGACCCGTTTATCTAACTGCTTGGGATGATTTTAGGCAATATTAATTCCCTTTGGCTATATAATCATGTGGTTTGTGGGAATTTAAACCAAATTTCCCACATAACATTTTCGATTCTAAATGATAAATTGTTTTCTAAAACATACGGAGTACATATTTACAGAATTATGCTCTTGTCATTCGTCATATAGGACAACCTAATTAAAGAAAGGGTGATGATACTTCCACATATACTTTTACTTCTTCCACATACATTTTAGTTGTATGATCTAGTGGTCCCCACTAAATGTATGTGTAAATTTATGTGGAAGAAGTAAAAGTGTATGTGGAAGTATCACCACCCTTAAAGAAAACCTTATTGTTTTTTTCATATTTTCTGAATTTCACACTTGGATACAAAGTACATTCACAACTCAGAAAAAATAATAAAAAATATTGCATTAACTTTTTTTGTACTTATATTCTTTTCTTAGTTCTGTAATTATATCTTTTAGTTCTCTTATCTCTGTATCTAGTTGCTTATTTTCTTCCTCCCTAGGAGCCTTTTCTAAGAAAAGATTTATGATTCTCTGTTGGTTTGCAAAAATAGTTTCGTATCTTTGATCATCAATTTTTTGAATAATTTCAAGCTCGTTTTTTATATCCTTCTTATTTTGTTCTAGGATTTCAATGATTTTTGTAAATTGTTTTTCTAGGAGCTTTGCTATATTTTCTGAACGCTCAATATTAGCTTGATTATGTTCTGTAGTTTGGTGTAAAGCTATCCATGATAGTATTTCTGTTATGTTATTAAATGTCGCTTGTACATAACATACTTGTTCTGAGACTCTACTTCCTGATGAAGATGATAACACATATTGTGTTTCTGGCAAAAGATTCCTTGGAAGTGAAATGCACTTTCCATCTTTTGGTAATCCAGGTGTTTGCATAAATCCGAGTCTGATTTCTATCGGTGCTTTAGACAACTCATTTAACTGTTTTTCCATGTTCAAGTTCGTTACTAGGCTCTGATACCAAAAGGCAAACAGAAAAGAGCTTAGGCAAACAAAGAAGAGCTTATACAATTGGCGGAATTCTTTTTGGTATGTTTACTAAGAGTCGTTCTAATTCTATGTTTAAATTATTTAATTTTCTTTCTGTATCTTCTCTTTGCTGTACTAAAACTCTTAAGCTTTCATAAACTTGTCTGTTTTGTATTCTATAATATATATGATCAAGAAGTTCTTTGTAGTTGGAATTTTGTTCTTGTTTATTTTCTATTAATTTTCTTCGAATGTTTTCTTGAAGATTCATTATGCGGTATAGATTTGTTTTATATATTGGTTTCGTTCTGTTTTTAAAGAATTTAGTGTCTTTCTTTTTAAGTTTAAAAAATAATTTGCTTTCTTCCGTTCTAGATCGGATATTGTTGTTCTAATGACATATAAAAGACATTGTATTTCGAAATTCTTGGTTTATATGATTTTATCAATGTTTTCTATATAGATGGTTAGAGAACTGTGTTGTAAAGCAATGATTTTGTTGCTCATAGTTTTTCACTCATATTTTGAATGATATTAGATAGGTTATTTACTTGTTTTACTAGTTCGTTGTTATGTGAATCATCAAAAGCTGGTGGTCCAAGAAATGAACCCTGTCTAGATGTAGATGTTCTAGCATTTCTTTTATTTTCGAAATTGTCTGTATCTTCGACTATTCTAGAAATTTTTCGCCCAAAAATACCATTACTTTTATTTTCTTCCAATTCTATGACTGGTCTAAATAGTTTATCAATGCTTATTTTACTATCATTTTTAAATGTTATACTGTGATGACTATTAGATAGTGCATAATTTATCTGATATGTAATTGAAAAGGGGTGATTTCCTTTTTTCATAAAGTTAGTTCTAAGTAGTTTATATCTTATTGTTATACTATCAGATAGATTAATATCGTATAAGGACATGCCTACTTGTATATTTATATCAAATTTCATTTTTGTTTCTTTTAAATTTCCTCTGCCTCTAGCAATAAGAGCATCATTTAAATCTCTTAATCTATCATCTCTAATTTCTAGCTGTACTGGTGAATCAATTCCTTGGGCAAAAGTGCCTTTTAATAAAAACTGTATAGTTGAAATATGTACATAAGCTATCTTTTCTTTTTCTTTGATGTTTTTTAACTGTCTTTCGAGTTGTTCTTTATTTATTATCGGGATTTTAACGTTTCCTTCTGTACTTTCTATAGGGACTATTTCTTCCCCTGTCATTATTCCAAAATGTAACTCGTTGTTTCTAGATATAAGATTTTTTAATGAGTCTTTAACAGAGAAATTAAAATTATGTTTACTTTTTAGATCAAAATCTGCTTTCTGGATCTTCTTACTATTTATCAGTATATCTTTAAAATATTTTCCATTGTTTTCTACGTTTGAAACTAATGTGATATTATCTTCTGTCATGACTAATGCATATAGAAGTTAGATATACCTGACTTAGTGGTGGAATTCTTGAATGGATTTGTGATTTGTAGTGCTAGTTGCTGCCCAACGCCTTACTATTAACGCTTTTCAGGGACTTTGCTAAGCTTCAACCTGACTTAGGCAATTCCAGAAACTTAGAAGAGAGTTTTAAAACCACACTCTTTTGGATTTATTTTTATTCACTCTGATCCAAATGGTTACATAACATCTCCTTTTATAGCATAAGGAGGTAGGTACATAGACGCGTTGCAATAATGCAACTCTTAGATCAACGGTTAAAATTAAAAGTTACAAAAGTAAAAGGTAGGTGGCTCATTATTGTCCGACCTACAAAAGGACGCGGCTTTATTAAGCCTCACATGGGACTGTCTGCTTACGTAAGTGCTTACATCACTTCTTCTAGATTAAATCCTACTCATCAAAAATCGTAGAGATTTCTGGGCCTTGAGGGCTTGAATCTGTTGGGCTGTTTACTGGACTTGCGTTAGGGTAGCAGTGCATGCAAAGATGGGATTTGCATACTTTGCTAATTCTTTGGCACAATGTTTCCTTAAGCTCTTCTGGGGCCTTTTCAAAGACTCCATCAAGATTGTGAAATTTTTCTTCAAATTTCTGTATGGCTTCTGCATCTCCTTCCGTCATAGGCTTGGAAGTTTTTGAGTAAACTAGCAGTGTTGGAGACATATAGTTTACTTTTATCTTTGAGTAGTCGCCTTTACCCTGCTTTCCTAGTTGTCTTCCGTGATCGAAGACACCCATAATTCCTTCTGTATAGATTTCTTTTCCTCCAAAGTTGGTTCCCTGGAGACTTTGGCTTTCTGCGTAGCTTCCATTACTGATTCCTAGCTGAGCAATTGTTATACTTGACAGAATCATTTCTCCATCTTCATCAAATATTGCGTAGCTAGAATAGCATTTAAGGAATATTTCGTTTCCTTTTGCTATGAAATTCTTGTATACTGAGATGGCATCTTGAAGTTTTTCTGGAAAAACTTTTGCTTCTTCTAGTGTCTTTCCGTTGATGTATATCGTGTCTGCAAAACCTAGAGAAACTAGTTCCCAAGCTTGCCTTAGGTTTATTCCTGGTAGTAGGACTGCTTTTGGTCCTAGGTTTTGTCTTTTCCTTGGGTAATACTGGTTGATGAAGTCGTCTTCCTTGAATTCTACTAGCCTTTTCCAGCAGGCTGTAAAGTCAGTGTAGTTCAACTTTCTGCTTTTAAATGAAGTTTCTCTTTCGAGGCTCATCATTCTGCTTATTTGATTTGCTGACTCTGGTTTTCTCTTGGTCATCGTGATTTCTTTATATGCTTCTTCGAGGGCCTTCTCTGCTTCCTCTCTGGTTGGGTAGCTTCTGTGTGTGTATGGCCTTCCGGTTACAATCTGTGAGACTGTTCCCCAATTTGTATATACTCCTGGTGCATGACCATTGAATATCACGTAGTATTTTTCTTTGTTGCTTTTCTTGGTTATGTTGTTCACATATTCCAAGGCTGATTTTGCTGAATTGGTGCTAGTGGTGCTACTGCTTGCTTCGCTTTTCGTTTCTTTTTTAATTTCTTTCTTTTCTTCTTTGATTTCTGGTTCTTCAATTGAGTTCTTCATGCTCCATGCTTTGATCATTTTTTCTAACTCTGCTTTCTTTGTTACCGCTTCTTGTCTTTGTCTTTCGAGGGACTTAATTCTGATTTCGAGCTGCATAGCTTGATTTTTAAGTTGCTTCATGAATGATTCGTCGGAATGCTCCATTCTCTTGTCAATGTGTCTGCAAAGCTGTTATCTTCGGATTTTATGTATCTAATATATGGATCAAATTGTTGTAAATTTCCTTGCCAGTTGACAAGTCTTCCTTTGCTTCTGTCTGCTTTTAGGTCGTACCTGAAAAAACCTGTTGCGTATTTTGAGTCGGTTCTTAGTTCGAAGCGAGTGGGTAGTAATTCCATTTTCCATTTATTTAGGGTTCTGATGATAGCTAGGACTTCCTTTTCGTGGACAGTGTAGTTGATTTCTGCTGGTTTGAAGGTTCCTGATGTGTATTTACAGAGTTTTTTGGGTAATTTCTGGGTTTCTTTGAATAGCATTTGGTTGTTATCACATTTGTGATCTGTATAGCTTAGATTTTTGTCCTTTTGGACTGTGTAACTTGATTTATCACGTTCGTGATTTGTATGCTTTGTTTCACTCGTAGAGTGATCTTCCTTTTCAGGAATGCTTATTTCTTCCTTTTCAGGAATACTTATTTCTTCTTTAGCTCTTTGAATTCTTCCGAATTCATCAAGACAAAGAATGTTTTTTCCATTCTGTATAGCTAACATACAA
Organism: Artemisia annua; assembly: GCA_014162995.1. Taxonomy (NCBI): domain Eukaryota; kingdom Viridiplantae; phylum Streptophyta; class Magnoliopsida; order Asterales; family Asteraceae; genus Artemisia; species Artemisia annua. The sequence continues at coordinate 58,409 of LBNU01012378.1, forward strand.
CCGGCCCAGGTTGTTTCTGATGCATCTGTTTCTATTATAAGAAAATCGCTATTTTTAGCATTGTATAATTCTGGCAAATTTGTCAAATTTTTCTTTAATAATTTTACTGCATTTGTATCCTCTTCCCCCCATGACCAAGGAGTTTTTTCTGAAATTTTCTTTTGTAAAAGACTTCTATGTTTTGCAAAATTTTTCGAAAATCCTTGATCTGCTATATAGTTTATACAACCAAGAAATCGTTGTATTTGTTTTCTATCTTCAAGCTTATCGGGAAAAAGCATGATTTTTTCTTGCGTATGTGGAGCAAGTTTGAGTACTCCATGTTTACCAATCTCGAGTCCCAAATACTCGATTTCTGTTTTTAGGATTTTACTTTTTGAAGCTGATAAAATTATACCAACTTCTTTGACTCTTTCTAAAACCCTTTTGACATGAATCATATGTTCCTCTTTTGTTTCTGAAAATACGATAATGTCATCGATGTATACTAAACAGTATTCATCCATCCCATTAAAGTTTTTATCCATAAATCTTTGGTAAATACTTGGTGCCTGTTTTAACCCAAATGGCATAACATTCCATTCGTAATGTTTTTGAGGTGGACATGAAAAGGCTGTTAATCCTTTTGTATTTTCATGTAGTCTAAGCTGCCAATAGCCAGATTTAGCATCAAATGTACTAAAAAAGTTTTTTCCTTTGAGTTTTTCTAAAATATATGTCTTATGTGGTAACTTATAGGCATCTCCTATAGTTGCTTCATTCATTTTTTTGTAGTTTATTACCATCCGTCTCTTCTTTCTTTTTAACTCATTATGGTTTTCTACGTAGAAGGCTGGTGCAGAGTGAGGGCTCTTGCTTTCTCGAATAATTCCCATTTTCAAAAGTTTTTCTGTTTCTTCTTGAAATTCTTCAACATCCCTTATGTTATATGGGATATTATTAGGAACATTTATCTCCTTGGTTTCATCCTTTAGCTTAATTTCTACTAGTTCTTTATTAAAATTTTTAAATTTATCCAAAGGATCTTCGGATGAAACTTCCTCTAAAAGGTTTTGTATTCTTTGTTCTTCTTGTATAATAAAGGCTTTTATACTTTTCAGATTCTCAAAAATCTTTCTTGATATTAGTTTTAAAATTTCTTTCTTTGAAACTATATTAGTGGTGACGACCTTCCTCGAAGGATGTCTTAAAGAAATAGTTTTTAAACGTTGTATAAATGGTTGGTAAAGCTTTAGAAAGTTATTTCCTATAATAAGCTTCATTCCTGAGTCGTAAAGATATATAGTTTTAGCAATAAAAATCATGTTTTCTATTTTTATCTCTACATTCTCGGCATAATGATAAATTCTATGAACAGATTTATCTGCAATAGAAAACTTCTTAGGGCTCTTTGCCTTTTTCCAATGTGTACAAAGACTCTTTTGTCCAAAACAAAGGGTTGCTCCTGTATCTATATATGCATGAACTAATTTATTTTCTATGATTACTTTTATAAACGTAGCGTTGTTACTCATCATTGCTGTATTCACTTTCGCTTATGTAGGCAATGTATTCTGTCTCTGAATCAAAGTCTGAGTCTTCTAATGGTTCATAACCTACTTGTTTAACTAGATTAAATATTTCTATCATAGGTTTAGCTGTGTTACTATTCTTTTTGGGACAATTATTTGCATAGTGCCCTTCCTCCTTGCAAAGCCAACAACGGCATGAAGATTTTCCTGATGGACAAAATTTTTTCTTTTCATCCTGTTTTCTTTTTCGAAAATAGTTTTGTCTTTTATTCTTTTTATAAAATGATTTATATTTTTTCTTGTATGGGACTTGCTTCCATTTCTTATATCTATACTTTCTCTTTTTATACTTTTTATATCTCCTAGGTTTATCACATCCATAGTTTCCAGGCAGATTTATATTATTTTGTCTACTACAACAGAGACTTATTTGTGCTTCCTTTTTAGCTATTTTGTTTTCACAACTGATGTTCATCCATTCTTCAATAGCTTTTATTCTTCCTCCTAATGTGTCAGTGGTGTTTCCTTGAGAATAACTTATTTTAAAATGTTCTTCTGTTTTAGTTCCTACCATAGATGGGAGTTTTCTAAATATTAGGTCTAGATTTGATAACTGAGTTTCTCTATCTATTTTATAAAACCATGTTTCGTATTCGCAAAGAAAAGGTTCGAGTAAACACATATCGCATATTCTCATATTTATTATGTGGTTATAAGCTTTTATACTTTCTGCATTTCTTTGTATATCTGATTGAAAAGCATAGCTATCTCTTCCTGTAAATTCTCTGTATATCATTCGGACAATATATTTGAATGCTTCAATTACTGATCCGGTTATAAGATATTCTGGTGAAGTAATTATATATGGCTGTGCTTTTCTTAAGTGAGACATAGCGCTTCCGGATGTCTTATGCATTACATATGCATATAAATCTGTGAGGCTTAACTCTTTAAGACTATTTCCTACTTGTATGTCTAATGATATTTTATTAGACCAATTATTTATCTTTTCCATTTTTCCTTCTGTGCTACCACAGTTTATGTCTAACACTTCTGTTTCGATACTTTCCTGGTATTTCTGTTCTTCGACAAATGTTTTTCCCTTTTTATGATATCCTTTATGAAAGACGTAGTCTTCATATTTCATTCCTCTTTTTCTACTTTTAGATGAATCGCCGACCTCATAATTTGGGTAATTATAATTTTGTTCTGAGTCTTCTTCTGACTCATCTGAAGATTCTCCAAGGACGATCTTTTGTTCATTTATTCTGTTTAGTGTTTCAATCTCGTCTTCACTACTATCGGTTATTTGTGTTATTTGTAATTTTTCCATTAGTGCTTGTAGTTCCTCAATGTTTTTAGAAACTGTATCCATTTTAGAAAGGTAAAATAATATTTTTAGGTACTGATGTTGGTGTTTGGTCGTGTATTACTATAGCTCTTTTTTCTTGTTGGTTTTTAATTATTTCTTCTAAATGAGATATAATGGTTTTTAAGTCGATATTAAAATTTTCATGTTCTTGGCTTTCTTTAATGATTTCTATTATCGTGTCCTTAGCCTTTTTTAGTTCTTCTAGAATTTTATTTTCTTTATCTTCTTGGGTTTTTGATTTTAAAATTCTTATTAACAAATCTGATATATTGTTTAGCTGAGGGTTTTCTGTATGAAAAAGATGTGGAAACTTTTTGTCAGATGTCTCGTTAAAACATTTATAGTTTTTATCGCGAGCTGTGTAGTATTCATGTGGTTGAGATTGTGGCTTATTTATTTTTTCGATCTGTTCTACCTTTTCTTTTAAAGTTCTTATTTCCTTAAACATGTTTTCTGTAGTCCTTAGGATTTTTTCTAAAGTACTCATAATAGATCTTTTATTCTTGTTATAGTTTCCTCTTTGTTGGCGTTGATTTCTTCTTTTATCGAATCGTTTTCGCTCTTTGTTTCTTTTCTTAGTTCTGTAATTATATCTTTTAGTTCTCTTATCTCTGTATCTAACTGCTTATTTTCTTCCTCCATAGGAGCCTTTTCTAAGAAAAGATTAAATATGCTTCTTCGGGGGTGTTTATTTTTTTTTTGTTAGCTAAGAGATGGGTGGGGTCTATATGGGACCCATTGCTCTTAGTGTGTCTTAATGGGGAGAGGAAGACTTTTGATGCCTTGTAGATATAAATGTATTAGTGGAAATAAGTGGGTTCACACAAAAAAGAAATATTATTAAATACACTTGTGGACCTATTCCCTTAGTTAAGGGAAAAAAGAAACACCCCCTTCGTTTCTTTTATAAGAAAAGCACAGCCATATATGTCTCACTTAAAGAAAACCTTATTGTTTTTTTCATATTTTCTGAATTTCACACTTGGATACAAAGTACATTCACAACTCAGAAAAAATAATAAAAAATATTGCATTAACTTTTTTTGTACATAGCATTTAAAAATCCGAAAATATATTGGTCAGCATGTTACCCAAAATACCCTCTTTTAAGTCACAGGGAAAGTCCATATCACTACAAGACAAATATCTCCATCATAAAACATCAATTCACAAGCGTCCACGTGTACGTCCCAGATCACTCCACTTGACAACCTCTAGTAGGTTCTTTTATTATCTGCCGTCCACGTCTCTCATAAAGTGGACCCCACTCTTTATCACCAACAATAAAATATCAAAACATTAAAAAAACATTTCCATTTTTGACACATACTTTGTTGAAATGTCATTTTACACCCCTGTAGAAAACAAAACTATAAAGATAGGACCACTTTGTCGCCTACAAGTACAGTAATAAGCAGCTACTGATGATGATCAAATAATTTTTAATGAAATTTACAGATATTAAAAATCGCATATACACCTTTTTATATTCATTCAACAATCAATTCAAGTAAGTCCCTTTTTTTTTAGTTCTTTCCATTTTTGGTATGTTATTGGTTTTAAGTAATTTTGATGATTATGTTAGTTTCCTTTTTTGGGTTAGTTTTAGAATTAGTTTTTGATATATGGGTTTTGTTTATTTCATTGTTTTAATGAAGAAATGTGTGAAATTATGTTTTTATAAAAATAAAATTCTTGGTTTATGATTTTTAAAAAAATTGCTGATTTTGTAAAAATTTCCTTTTTGGGTTAGTTTAAAGATTCATTTTTGATCAATTTGCTATCTGGGTTTTGTTTATTTCATTGGTTTATGATAATTTATGTTAATATATATATATATTTTTTTTGGGTTAGTTAGAAAAAAATCCATAATTTATGAGGTTGGCATCTGGTTTTTGTTCATTTACTGTGTGAAAGTGTGTGTTTTTATATGATGATCTGAGTTTACAATTTTTTTTTTATTATTATTATTATTATTATTATTATTATTATTATTATTATTATTATTATTATTATTATTATTATTATTATTATTATTATTTTTAGTTACAAGTCAAGTTCATATGTTAGTTATGAGTTTATAATGTTTTTTTAATGCTGTGATAAAAATGGGAACTTTGTGAATTGTGATTTTATTTGGGAATTTTGTTTTATTTGTTTTCATTTTTTTATATGCTAGAAAGTAAATTAAATTTGGTAAAATTTGTGTTTGTGAAAGTATAGAATTTGCTGATTTAGTTTGCAATGGTTTTGTTGTAATGAGGTTCAAGTGAAGTTCATATTTTTTTACATAAATAGTTGAGTAGAAACTTTAGTGAATTGTGATTGCTATTTGGGAATTTAATTTGATCCAAGTTGTTATTTGTGTTTATGTGTATTAGGAAATTGAATTAGATTAAGGTTTGATTTATCATCAAATTATGAACTACAAGAATTTTGGAAGTCAACCAATGGATAGTAGAACTGGAAGCGGCCGGCCACCGGGAAACAACAACAACAACAATTTCCCGTTGACCAGACAAGGGTCGATTTATTCGTTGACTTTTGATGAGCTACAAAACACCATGGGTAGTATAGGTAAAGATTTTGGATCAATGAATATGGATGAATTACTAAAAAATATTTGGAATGCAGAAGAAATGCAGACGATGGGAACGTATATCAACACCGCAAACAAAGTGCAAGATCACGGAGCGAGTTTGCAAAGACAAGGGTCGTTAATGCTACCAAGAACAATAAGTCAGAAAACTGTTGATGAAGTATGGAAAGATTTGTCAAGTAACGGTTTTGGTCAACCGAATTTTCCCCAAAGGCAGCAGACTTTAGGAGAGATGACTTTGGAGGAATTTTTAGTTAAAGCTGGTGTTGTTAGGGAAGAAGGGCAATTAGGTGATAAACCAAATGATAACGGGTTGTTCACAAATTTAGGAGATTCCCTAAATAACACGGGGTTTGGTGCTATCGGGTTCCAGCAGGCTGTTGGTGGTCAGAATGCTGTTGTTGGTGATGGTGGTGGTAATCAGATATCATTTCAGTCTGCGAATTTACCATTAAGTGGGAACGGAGTTCGATCAACACCAAGTCAACAGCAACCGATGTTTCCGAAGCCGTATGGAGGTCCTCCAATGGCTATACCAACGAGTAATCAGCTCGGAAGTCCTACTATTAGGAATGGAGTTGTGGGTCTTGCTGATCCGGTGATGAATGGTAATTTGGTTTCGGCTGCTACTTTGCAAGGTGGGATGGGACCCATGGTTGGGTTGGGCGGGGCCGGTGGGGTCACGGTTGCTACAGGATCACCAGCAGTTTCATCGGACGGGTTAGCAAAGAGTAATGGTGATATATCTTCTGTATCACCAGCTCCTTATCCTTTTAACGGTGTTATGAGGGGTAGGAGAAGTGGTGCTATTGAGAAAGTTGTGGAACGGAGGCAAAGGCGCATGATAAAGAATCGAGAGTCTGCTGCTAGATCAAGGGCTCGTAAACAGGTTAGTGATACATATTTTTGTTTTGGATAAATCTGTTTAATGTCTTCGTTTGATGTTTTTAGAACTTTAAATTGATGTTTTTAGAACTTTAAACTGTTATGTTCATGCTTGAATTAGCTTTGAATATAAAATACAATATAGAAGGATTTAAAACCAAAGTAATTTTGTGGAACGGAGGCAAAGGCGCATGATAAGAGATCGAGAGTCTGCTGCTAGATCAAGGGCTCGTAAACAGGTTAGTGATACATATTTTTTGTTTGGATAAATCTGTTTAATGTCTTCGTTTGATGTTTTTGAACTTTAAATTGATGTTTTAGAACTTTAAACTGTTATGTTCATGCTTGAATTAGCTTTGAATATAAAATACAATATAGAAGGATTTAAACCAAAGTAATACTATATATCCAATTACTTTCAAAACGGGTGTCGTGCACCCCCCCCCCCCCCCCCCCCCCCTATAATATCTAAACATCCATGGATTTTGTACAAACGGTTTTCATGAAAGATTGTTGATTCTTATGCGACAGACTGGTAATTTGGTAGGAATATGCGTCGTGGTCAAGAATTGAGACGTTTCACATCTGACAAATTGTAAGGATGTTCATTTCATTCCAGGTAAAGTAGGTAACAAATAACATGTTTAAGAAACAGTCTTGATTGAAACAAAAGTTGGTAAGCGTATGCCTACAATCATAATAAACTTATGGGAACAATATATTGTTTCATGTCAGTCATAGAATCTATGTATGTCTTCCACTGATATATAGTGTATAAATTGTTTTTTTCATTCTGTTTGTAGGCAATACTATGGAACTTGAAGCAGAGTGTCGAACTGAAACAGAAGATCAAAAACTGAAACGAAACAGGTGAAAAACATATATGATTTTGATTTTTTATTTTCCACAATGAGTTTTTATCAATTATGTACT
>LBNU01012378.1:66246-102913 GCA_014162995.1 Artemisia annua
TACATATATCCAATTAACTTTTCAAAACGGGTGTCCGTGCACCTATGACTCGGGATTGACATAATTCAAATCTTGCAGGAAGAGATGTTGGAAATGCAGAAGAATCAGGTACGCTGTATAAAATAAAAAGATTCATATACTATAAGCTTTAATGCATACTTGAGACTCATGAAATGAAAAGAAAATTGAGCAACTTAAAGGTTTCTCTTCATTGTTTGTGTTTAAAGATTGTCATGATTTTAGCCCTTTTTTATTTTTTATTTTTTTATTTATTATTATTTTTTAAAATCAAAATCCACATATATGTGTTTATAATTTTAGGTATACCCTTTATTTTCTATGCTGATGTTGATCAAAACTCAAAAGCAGATGGTTTTATCTTGTTCTATGTTAAGTCCCTAGACATTTTTTTTGAGTGGTCAAATTTTCAAACTTTCTTTGTCATATTCGAACATAACTAAGCTACTCATTTTTTTGCTAAACTTTTATTTCGATTAATTAAAAAAAAAAAAAAAAAAAAAAAATTGTCATGCCAAATTATTGTTTACCTACAAAACTGGTTGCAGGGTAGGATTTCTAGGTTTTACGAGTTAACCACTTGAAGAGAAGTTTAGGGACTCGAGCAACATTAACCTTCGTTTTATTCAATTGATGTCCAACGCTTTTCTTTTAGACCTAATAGAATTTGGTTTGTGTTAATTATCTTGAGGGAATCTTTTCTGAAGTGAAATATTGACATGGTTATATGATAGCAGGTTAGGGAGATGATGACTATGCCTGGAAACAAAAGAAACCGTCTTAGCAAGACACTTTCCGGTCCATGGTGAAGGAGTATATAGCAGTTGCGTGTGCATCTGATCGTCCGTTGGGGTGTATGTACATATATATATAATAGGAACGATCCGTTCAAGCATTAGTGTTTCTATAAGTTAAATGTCAAGTTTATACTCCATGGTTGATAGGAGATACAGGTAGACCAAGTACAATGGTCATGCGTTAGGTACAATATCTTATATGCATCATAAGGCTTCTAGGCGACTAGGCCTTAATGGATGAATAGATTACAGGGTTTGTAAGCCATTTGTTTATTTCTTCAGGATGATACTTTAGTTCTGTANTCCACATATTTGTGTTTCTAGTTTTAGGTATACCCAATTTTCTATGCTGATATTGATCAAAAGCCGATGGTTTTATCTTTTTTTAGGTTGAGTCCCTAGACAATTTTTTTTGAGTAGTCAAGTTTTCAAGCTTTCTTTGTCTTATTCGAACATAGCTAAGCTACTCATTTTTTTGCTAAACTTTTATTTCGATTAATTTAAAAAAAAAAAAAAAAAAAAATGTCATGCCAAATTATTGTTTACCTACAAAACTGGTTGCAGGGTAAGATTTCTAGGTTTTACGAGTTAACCACTTGAAGAGAAGTTTAGGGACTCGAGCAACATTAACCTTCATTTTATTCAATTGATGACCTAATAGAATTTGGTTTGTGTTAATTATCTTGAGGGAATCTTTTCTGAAGTGAAATATTGACATGGTTATATGATAGCAGGTTAGGGAGATGATGACTATGCCTGGAAACAAAAGAAACCGTCTTAGCAAGACACTTTCCGGTCCATGGTGAAGGAGTATATAGCAGTTGCTTGTGCATCTGATCGTCCGTGGGGCGTATGTACATATATATAATAGGAACTATCCGTTCAAGCATTAGTGTTTCTATAAGTTGAATGTCAAGTTTATACTCCATGGTTGATAGGAGATACATGAGGTAGACCAAGTACAATGGTCATGCATTAGGTACAATATCTTATATGCATCATAAGGCTTCTAGGCGACTAGGCCTTAATGGATGAATAGATTACAGAGTTTGTAAGCCATTTGTTTATTTCTTCAGGATGATACTTTAGTTCTGTAAATGGATGCATTTCTTTTTTTGGATGCTATTATATACAGTAAAAAGTTTAAACTAAGGTAAGTTGTCAACTAGATAATACTGTGACAAATTATTTGAAGAAAAATATGACAAGGATTACGTTGCAAACAATCGTTTAAAGAACCAATTGTATGCAAGATTCAACAACTTCGGACTAGATATTGTGACTTGTCGTATTTTCCTGTAAGGGCCGTGACAAGTATTTCTCTGCGAACCAAACGCACCCTTAGGGTGCGTTTGGTTCGCAAGTGGGATTGGAATTGGATTCGGATTTGGGAAAGGTTTGAAAGATGTGGGAAATGAAAAAAAATGAGGCCCGCAGGTTTCAAGTGAAACCACCCAACTAAGGTAAGAATGAAATATATCATTCCCTCATTCCCTCATTCCCAAATTGTGGGCCCCGCCTAGAAACCAAACATAGGTTTTAATCTTTCTTTCATTCAATTCCCTCCAAAAGCATGAACCAAACGCACCTTANCCGTAATGATTAAAAATCTACTGTATATAGAAACCACTCTAAAGTCACCTAACCTCGTTATAAGAGGTGTAGAGTTTAAACCTCACTTAATACACATCTATGGGTGACCAAAGAAACGATCAAAAACAGTCACGTGATACATCGGTTAGGCCGTTCACACATAGGTTAATGGCTCGCCTTCCCTAATTAATATGAACACAGAAAATCTCATTTGTTTACATGTTTATCTTTAAAAGAGTGGAAGAAATTGAGATATTGACAACAAAGAAACCATTAAGGGAATGGAAGAAGTGACATGAGGCATTAACTACAAAAAAGCGAAAGATACCACCACTACAACCTAACAATAGCGAACAAAATAAACCTAACTGTATCAATCAACTGTAAAGAAAAATCAACATCAAAATGAGCATTTAATAGTAGCAAGACTTTTTGGTTTGGCAACGAAAAATGCATGATTACTTCACGTACGCAGAGAAATAATCCATTCTTTACTTTAGGCGCGTTTGTTTGGGCTTATATAGCCGGCATATACTTTATTTGGTTTTGGGCTTATATTTCATAAGCTCATAACTTTTGGCTTATTTTAAATATTTTCAGCTTACATAAGTTTATTATGTCATATATAAACTTATATAAGCCGAAAAGTTTCAAAATAGGCCGTAAAAAGTAAGCTTATAAAATAAGCCAAAAAAAAAAAAAAAAAAAAAAAAAAAAAAACGACACAATTAATCTTTCTAGCACACTACATGCATCGCAATACAGAAGTGAAGTCATAGAAAATAGCGGTTAGATCTTTATGGTAAATATCATTCGAGGTTCACTTATACAGTAGAGCACATATTGCTATTGATGCATAACCAAAGCTAAAGTAAAAAAGTAATTTGTTTAATGNAAAAAAAAAAAAAAAAAAAAAAAAAAAAAAAAAAAAAAAAAAAAAAAAAAACGACACAATTAATCTTTCTAGCACACTACATGCATCGCAATACAGAAGTGAAGTCATAGAAAATAGCGGTTAGATCTTTATGGTAAATATCATTCGAGGTTCACTTATACAGTAGAGCACATATTGCTATTGATGCATAACCAAAGCTAAAGTAAAAAAGTAATTTGTTTAATGGTTTTGATTTAACTACAAGGGTGAAAAGTAAAACTAAGAGATAAAACCTAAGAGGGAAGGGTATGGTAATGGTCATATTTTTGCTCGCCGGTTTTTATGTGACAAGAAAAATGTTGCCGTCATTTGCATGTTACCACACCGCCCCCACCTTGTGCCGTTTGCAAAGTGAGTGAACTCACGATGCACTATTTTATTTTTATTTTTATTTATTTATTTATTTTAATTAAGTTTTGTTATTTAGTTTGTGTTTTAGTTGGGTATAGTGAGGAGGCGGAAGGACTTGGAGAGAAGATGGGGCGGTGCCCTCAAGGCCTCAACAATTGGCCCAAAATATTTTATATAGTTTATTTTTTTATTATTATTATTTTATTTTATTTTATTTTGTTTTTTGTTATTGGACTTTATTTTAAATGCTTTCAGCCCAAACTTGAAATTGCCCTTAACAAAACTAAGCCCGACAAGTTATCTGTTTTGTTAAACTATATCATATAAATTATGATAACCATTCGACAGTTCATTGTTGTTTCTTTGTTAATTTTTTTTTCGTAATAAGTATTTTTTTTGCCTCCATATTTCAATATCCTGGCTCCGCAACTGGATATAGTGGCCCCCAAAACGGGATATAAGCCTAACTTTTCAATTTATTATGAAACTTGTGGGTTTTTATAAAACTTATTATGACATAATAAACTCATATTAGTTTCAAAATAAGTTAAAAAAAACTTAAGTATGTAAAACTAAAGCCGAAAACAAATAAACTCATAAGTCGGTAAATAAGCATAAACAAACACCACATAAAAAATATATAAGAGTAAAGTTGCTACAATTTTTATAGTCTACACGCCATATATAAAACTTGAATTCCATTAGGCCTAGGTTATTGCTACTCTAAATTGATCGGAATACCTCCTAAATTATTTTATTTTATTTTTTATTTTTATAATTTTACTTTTATCATAAAACCGTGAAATAATAAATTGAACAAAAAATATAAATTTTGACAAATCAAAAGAGTAAAATATAAAAAATATGAAGCGCAAAATCATAAACAATTCTCTTTTACTGTTAATAAAATCAGTAAAATTGCTAAAAAATTATATATACTTGACATAAAATACTCTACAAAATTTGACAAGTAAAAAACATTAAAAAAAAAAAAAAAAAAAAAAAAAAAAAAAAAAAAAAAAAAAAAAATAAAAAAAAAAAAAAAAAAAAAAAAAAAAAAAAAAAAAAAAAAAAAAAAAAAAAAGAAAAAGTTTAGGAAACAAAAAATAATAAATAATTATTTATTTTTTATGAGGGGGGGTGTTTGGGGTTAAACAAAACCCAAAAAAGCTTAGCCCTGCAAGTAAATCGAAAAGACAGAGACAAGGGTTTAAATTTAAACTTTAAACTGGTTTCGCATACAAAATCGTATGAACCATCAGTCAAAGTCAAATTCATGGATGATATACTCGAACTCGAAAACTATCCTTCAATCAAAGCACTTGGTTCCCAANAAAAAAAAAAAAGCGCAATAAGCCGACAAAATTATTCTTTCTAGCACACTACATGCATCGCAATACAGAAGTGAAGTCATAGAAAATATAGTGGTTAGATCTGTATGGCAAATATCATTCGAGGTTCACATATACAGTAGAACACATTTTACTTTTGATGCATAACCAAAGCTAAAGTAAAAAAGGTAATTTGTTTAATGGTTTGATTTAACTACAAGGGTGAAAAATAAAACTAAGAAAGAAAACCTTTGAGGGAAGGGTCAAGGGTATGGTCATACTTTTGCTCGCCGTTTTTTACGTGACAAGAAAAATGATGCCGTCATTTGCATGCTATCACACCACCCTCACCTTGTGCCATTTGGACAGTGAGTGAACACACCATGCACTATTATTATTATTATTATTATTATTATTATTATTATTATTATTATTATTATTATTATTATTATTTTTATAATTATTTTTTGTTATTGAGTTTGTGTTTTAGTTGGGTATAGTGAGAGGGCGGGGGGACTTTAAAGATGTGGGGTTGGCCCAAAAAAATTTTTATATAGTGCAAATTATTATTATTAACTTTTATTATTTTTATGTTTACTATTATTATTATTATTATTGGACTTTATTTTAAATGGCTTCAGCCCAAAACTTGAAATTGCCCTTAACATAACTAAGCCCAGCAAGTTATCTCTTTGTTTTGTTAAATTATATCATATAAGTTATGATAAAACCATTCGACAGTTCATTATTGTTTCTTTGTTAATTTGTTTTACGGTAATATATTTTTGCCACCATATTACAATATCCTGGCTCCGCCACTGAATATAGTGACTAGTGAGCACCAAAACTGGATATAAGCCCAAATTTTCAGTTTATTATGAAACTTGTGGGCTTTTATAAAACTTATTATGACATAATAAACTTATATTAGATTCAAAATAAGCTAAAAAAAAACTTATGTAAAACTAAAGCCGAAAACAAATAAACTCATAAGCCGGTAAATAAACATAAACAAACACCACATACAAAAATATATAAAAATTAAGTTGCTACAATTTTTATTGTCCACACGCCATATATAAAACTTGAATTTCAATAGGCCTAGGTTATTGCTACCCTAAATTGATCAGAATACTTTCCTAAATTATTATTTTGTTATTTTCTTTTATAATTTTGTTTTTATTATAAAAGTATAAAATAATAAATATTTAACAAAAAATATAAAATTTGTCAAGTTAAAAGTAGTAAAATACAAAAAATACGAAGCGCAAAATCATAAACAATTGTCTTTTATTGCTAATAAAATTGGTAAAATTGCTAAAAAAATTATACATACTTAACATAAAATACTCTAACAAGAAAAAAGCCCGAAACGGGGGGGGGGGGAAGATTAGGAAACAAAAAATAATAAATAATTATTTATTTTTTATCAGGGGGGGTGTTTGGGGTTAAACAAAACCCAAAAAAGCTTAGCCTGCAAGTAAATCGAAAGACAGAGACAAGGGTTTAAACTTTAAACTGGTTTCGCATACAAAATCGTATGAACCATCAGTCAAACTCAAACTCATGGATGACCTACTCGAACTCGAAAACTATCCTTCAATCAAAGCACTTGGTTCCCAATTTAAGCTCACTCAAGTCCACTTTCGGTATTATTCTTTTTATTTAAATTATTTTATAGGATACTTAAGTTTGTTTCTAAACAATAATTGTTTGTATGTAATTTTTGTTACAGGGTTGATTATGATACTGGGGTGCCCTATGATGTGGAATTTACTGTAAGNTAGACTTAGGTGTTTGTGATTTTAGTATCGTTAATCGTTATGTGTAATTAAGTTTTACTTGGGACTGAAGGGATTTTAGGTTAAGGTCAAATATGGGTTAGTAAGGTAATGTGATTTCGGCCAGGGGGAATGGCGAGGGTTTAGGGGCCGTTGATGGTATCCATGGTTAGTTAGTTAGGGATAGTTTTCCAGCCAACCAAGTTAACCGTTCTTCTGGCCAAAATACCTACCAACCGATGTAACGGTTTCTAGTCAACCTTTTAGAAAGGCAAAGTATTACATTACATCTCACTATATACAAATATGAATACACCACACATGTTCTTGACAGGATATAGCAAAAAAATGTTGTGGTCTAAAGACGCATGAAAAGTTTATAACAGTCATCTATGTGATTGTGTTTACCTCTGATTGCGTGCTTATTTGAATTATCACAAAATTGATCTTGGTGCATAGGGTAGAAATATTGTTATTCAGAATGTGATCCACTGATCATCAATCATCATACATGCTTAAAGGATTATCCACGATATATAACTTTCGGGATTGCTTATACAAGTGCTTATATGTTTATTGCTTTATTTGTTATAGATAAACAGTTTTACGTGTTTGGATTGTACTTGTTTATCTGCTTAATTTAAAGTAACTAGCATTATAAAATAAGCGATCTCAAACACCCCCTTACGGTTCATCTTACATGTATATTCTTTAATAATCAGATTTTGCCAAACACTCAAGCAACTGTATACCTGATATAACAAACTCCTGCAGCGCATTTGCTGTAGCTGATTATTAGATTCTGATTATCTCAATCACATGATCACTTTCAAAATGTATCACCATTTTATTTCAAATTTGACACTTTGGATGAGCATTTTACAAATTTAAGATCACAAGGAGGCCAATACGATTGGAATATATAATTAGAATCACATGTAATTCAGTTGACATCACGAGGGTTTTGCTACTTGGCATTATTTTTAAGTTCAAGTGGTTGGCTAGATCACCCAGCATGGCGTGTGCATACAATTACAGAGGCTTTATTGTTATCTTGCTAATATATTAGCATACAATTTTGTGATGCAGAAAAAAGTGAAAGATGAAGGTATCTGTATTAGCAAGACAGGTATGTGCATCCACATCCGTTTAAACTAAATACAAATTAAGTTATTTTGATACAATGTCAAGGTATTATGCTTGTTACGATTTTACAAAATGGGATTTGACGAATATTCTTTTTGTTGTGTTTTACAGAAAGTATTTCTTCACTTGTTGATACTGAACTATTTAGGCAGATGGATGAACTCGGGCTTCCTCTTTCCTTCTGCTCAAACAAAGAGGTAAATTATATCTTTTTTGCATGTTTTTGTTTTGTTTCTTGTCACTAGATATAATTCCTGTGTTTTTAGAATGATATGTTGTTTTTGGACTATCTATAGGAGACATTGCAATCACATTTCTATAACTGGGAGGCATTCGTAATCATATTGAAACCAGAAAGGTGAAAAAGGCTCTAAATTTTGAATTTATAAAGTGTTGGTACTTAATACATGCACACACATACTAATTACTTATATCTGTAATTTGTTAGCTTCTTAACATTGTATGGGGTTAACTACTAACTTGTTAATAGGAAGCTATAACATCAGGAGAAAAGGGAAGACGGTTGTGAATCCTTTCTGATTTAGTTTTTTTCTCTTTTATGAACACAAACTACTGTTTTCTTACGTATACAATGATACTCATATTGGTTTGCAGAAGCGGAAAGGGAACGTCAAAGGAAAGAAAAAGGCTGCCTATAAGAAAGGTTTGCATACTCGTGAAGAAACCACTGATGAAGTTTCAGATCCAGTCAAATTGAATGAGTGTAAGATTGCATCTCCTACTATTGTTCACTATAACGAGTTATACAGTGGCATAGCAGTTGGTGATAATGAGTTGCAAGGANCAATAATTGTTTGTATGTAATTGTTTTTACAGGGTTGACTATGATACTGGGGTTGACTATGATGTGGAATTTACTGTAAGTCTTTTTTTTTTTTTTTTTTTTTTTTTTTTTTTTTTTTATTTTTTTTTTTTTTTTTTTTTTTTTTTTAATAGGTTTGAATTGGTTAATTAGTTAGGTGTTCATGATTTTAGTATCGTTAATCGTTATGTGTAATTAAGTTTTACTTGAGACTGAAGGGTTTTTAGGTTAAGGTCAAATATGGGTTAGGAGGTGCAGCGCACCTAAGGTAATGTGATTTCGGCCAGGGGGGATGGCGAGGGTTTAGGGGCCAAGTGGCAATGTCCGTTGATGGTATCTATGGTTAGTTAGTTAGGGGCCAAAATACCTACCAACCGATGCAACGGTTTCTAGTCAACCTTTTAGAAAGGCAAAGTATTACATCTCACTATATACAATATAAATACACCACACATCTTCTTGACAGGATATAACAAAAAAAATGTTGTGGTTTAAGGACGCGCGAAAAGTTTACAACAATCATCTATGTGATTGTGTTTACCTCTGATTGCGTGCTTATTTGAATTATCCCAAAATTGATCTTGGTGCATAGGGTAGAAATATTGTATTCGGAATGGATCCACTGATCATCATACATGCTTAAAGGATTATCCACGATATATAACTTTCGGGATTGCTTATACAAGTGCTTATATGTTTATTGCTTTATTTGTTATAGATAAACAGTTTTACGTGTTTGGATTGTACTTGTTTATCTGCTTAATTTAAAGTAACTAGAATTATAAAATAAGCAATCTCAACACCCCCTTACGGTTCATCTTACATGTATATTCTTTAATAATCAGATTTTGCCAAACACTCAAGCAACTGTATAGCTGATATAACAAACTCCTGCAGCACATTTGCTGTAGCTGATTATTAGATTCTGATTATCTCAATCACATGATCACTTTCAAAATTTATCGCCATTTTATTTCAAATTTGACACTTTGGATGAGGATTTTACCAATTTAAGATCACAAGGAGGCTAATACAATTGGAATATATAATTAGAATCACATGTAATTCAGTTGACAACACGATGGTTTTGCACTTTTGCTACTTGACATTCTTTCTAAGTTCAAGCCAAAGTTCACCCATTATGGTGTGAGCATACAATTTCAGAAGCTTTATTGTTATCTTGCTAATATTTTAGCATACATTTTTGTGATGCAGAAAAAAGTGAAAGATGAAGGTATCTGTGTTAGCAAGACAGGTATGTGCATCCACATCTGTTTAAACCAAATACAAATTAAGTTATTTTGATACAATGTCAGGGTATTATGCTTGTTACAATTTTATAAAATGGGATTTGACGAATATTCTTTTGGTTGTGTTTTACAGAAAGTATTTCTTCACTTGTTGATACTGAACTATTTAGGCAGATGGATGAACTCGGGCTTCCTCTTTCCTTCTGCTCAAACAAAGAGGTAAAGTATATCGTTTTTGCATGTTTTTGCTTTGTTTCTTGTCACTAGATATAATTCCTGTGTTTTTAGAATGATATGTTGTTTTTGGACTATCTATAGGAGACATTGCAATCACATTTCTATAACTGGGAGGCATTCGTAATCATATTGAAACCAGAAAGGTGAAAAAGGCTCTAAATTTTGAATTTATAAAGTGTTGGTACTTAATACATGCGCACACATACTAATTACTTATATCTGTAATTCGTTAGCTTCTTAACATCCTATGGGGTTAACTACTAACCTGTTAATAGGAAGCTATAACATCAGGAGAAAAGGAAAGACGGCTGTGAATCCTTTCTGATTTAGGTTTTTTCTCTTTTATGAACACAAACTACTGTTTTCTTACGTATACAATGATACTCATATTGGTTTGCAGAAGCGGAAAGGGAACGTCAAAGGAAAGAAAAAGGCTGCCTATAAGAAAGGTTTGCATACTCGTGAAGAAACCACTGATGAAGTTTCAGATCCAGTCAAATTGAATGAGTGTAAGATTGCATCTCCTACTATTGTTCACTATAACGAGTTATACAGTGGCATAGCAGTTGGTGATAACGAGTTGCCAGAATCTTATGGTGAAGGGGACTACTCAACATCTGTAACTGATGAAATGCAAATGAATGCTACTCCAGAACGTGCGGACAGTGGAATTTCCAGTGATACACATGCTGTTGATGGCAATGGAGAGAGTCCAAAGAATAAATGCATGGTTGGTGGAACTTCCAGTGATTTACATGCTGTTGATGTCAATGGGGAGAGTCCAAAGAATAAATGCATGGTTGGCCCAACTTCCAGTGATATACATGCTGTTAATGGCAACGTTGGGAGTCCAGATAATGGATGGTTAGAGATATTGGGAGATCCTTTGGTGGCTAATCAGAGGTCTGAAGATAAGGAGATATGCAGTAACGTAGATGTTGAGAGACCTGAAGAACTTAATGTGGCTGTAAATTCTCAGTTCCCTGATAACTGTGATACAGTTAATAATGGAAGCAATGATGATTATGGAGATTGGATTTGGGACGAATACTATCAGAGGCACTACTGTTACAACCGTAGAACACAAGAGTATATATGGGAACCACCTCCAGGCTTGGAAAACCAAGATTTTGTTTATGCGTCAAACGAGTCAAAAGAGGATAGTAATGGTGTTGATGGTAAAACGGCCAAAGAGGAAAATTCAAGTCTTCTGCAACATGTTGCGGTATCTGATGGATTGAGTAGTGATGTCAACCCAGTGCAGATTCATAATGAGCACCTTGCTGGGTCTGAGCTTACTGCTGACAGTGTTGACAGCGTTCTTACTTCATCAATTTTAGGTTACTCTGACATACAAGTAAATGAACCCATTAATGGTAATGGAAGCACAGTAAAGTTGGACAGTGAGCTTGATGCTGTCACCGGCAAATGGAAAAGTAAAGTGAAACGTAGAAGCGCACAGAGGAGATTATCTGTCGGCAATAAAGGTATTTTGCTGAGGTTTTATATGGACATGTGTGATCTTGCTAAAGTATGAGATTCTGTTTTACTATATATGTAATTGTTTCTTATCTCTTGATCAACAATTTTACTCTCCGCAGAGCTTGAAGAAGATGTGTTGATGGAAGATTATTTTCCGGTCATTAGCAAGTATTGGCGTCAAAGATACTTACTTTTCTCCAAGTATGATGACGGTATAAAAATGGACGAAGAAGGTTGGTTTTCGGCCACCCCTGAGTGCATAGCAAAGCATCACGCTTATCGTTGTGGCAATGGCATCGTTGTTGACTGTTTCACTGGTGTTGGTGGGAATGCCATTCGGTTTGCACAAAAGTAAGCATATTTCAATTTTTATAATTCCATTGCTACGCTTTTTACCCATTCTTGAATTGTGACATTTGTATATAACCTCCAGAAGCACCCACATTATTGCAATTGATATTGATCCAAAGAAGATTGAGTATGCACAACATAATGCTGCCGTTTATGGAGTCAAAGACCATATTGAATTCATCACAGGCGACTGTTTCGTTCTTGCCCAAAAGTTGAAGGTATTTAATTTATTACGCTTATGTTTGATGGATGCAAGATTACGCTCCATTTTCTTATTTAGTATTTAGTTCATTGTATATTACCTGCAGGCAGATACGGTCTTTTTGTCTCCACCGTGGGGAGGACCTGAATATACTAAAGCAAGATACTTTGACATCAATACTATGCTCAAGCCACATGACGGGTTTGGTTTCTTAACCTAAATGATTGCACTTTAGGCTATTTACATTAATATTAGTCGGGGTTTATGCTAACTATTTGTGCTCATATGCAGGCAATTTCTATTCAACGTGGCAAAAGAAATAGCACCAAGAATTGTTATGTTTCTCCCAAGAAATGTTGACATCGACCAACTTGCTGAGCTGTCTTTGTCTGCTAATCCTCCATGGGCACTTGAGGTACTTTGCTAGCTTTTAATTGTATTTCGTCTGTGTACAAACATGTTGTTCGGTTATGAGATTACCATGTCCAATATCTGATCATGATCATATTTTTTTCAGGTTGAAAAGAACATTCTAAATGGCCATTTGAAGGCTATCACTGCCTACTTCACTGATCCATCATTGGTTGAATATGGTTGAGAATTGAGATTCTTCTGTAAAGTTTTCTTTTTTCAAATAAAAGAATTGATTTATGCTTTACATGTGGAGTGCAAAAGGAGAATATGGCTTTACGATAAATATTTAAAACAAGGAACTCCAAAATGGATGCAAAACGCATAATAAACCTAAGATTATCAAAAGTTTTATAAAGCATTTAAAACCTTATCTATAATATTTTAAAAAATAGTAGTAATTCTAAATTATGAGATGCTCTCTTTTTAATGTCTATGAACACATTGGTCATGTTTGGCAACACCTTTTTGGAAGCGTTTAAGAGCGGTAAGCGACAAGCGACAAGCGTTCCAGTCTTAACGCTTGTTTGGCAACACTGCTGCTAGCGTTTAACAACACCTCAAAAGCTTGCAATCTTAATGCTTCTTAAAGAAGCTTTTCAATATACCGCTAGCGTTTTACTTTTAATATTACCAATTTACCCTTAAAAAATAACATCCATTCATAAGTATAAGCCCTTTTACGTAATTTTACATTTTATAATTACAACTACAGCTACGTTACCAAACACGTTTTTTAAACAAGCAACTAATGCTTACTGCTACTGCTTACTGCTACAGCTTACTGCTACCTGTCGCCAAACATAGCCATTAACTTAAAAAATAGTAATGTTACAAAATCAAAATATATTTTCTTATTTTATAATGTAATTTATTAAATATTTAAATACCGATTATAATTTAATTCACCAACTATTTTCACTCTCATTTACTCCACGCCTATACATACACAAAATCTTGGCACATACAAATTGGCGTACTATATATCGTTGTCGCTATACGCGAGTAATTGTCGCTAATCATCTATCTTTTACAAACTTTGATATAAACTTTTGCGCCCTAAAACGCAGCGCCACCATAACCCTCTTGGTATCGTGCGAGTGATTCCGCAGCTTGCGCCAAAACAATTTCTCTCTTTTTTATTTCTTTTTATTAAACCGTTGAAAATGTGTGTGAAGCTGTGTGCGGGGCGTGGACAGCGAAGAAGATGATTCAAGTAGTGTTTTTTTTTCCTCATTTAAACTTTTGAAAATGTTGCTTTTCAGTTTTTGCCCATAAACTTTAGAAAGTTGTATAGTTAGTCACAATTTTAAAAAATTGCAAAGTTAATCCAAGTTAATGTGTACTTTTTTATATTAAATGTATTTTTACGAAATTTGTATTTTTATTTTAGTAAATGAAAATATAATTGGTTTGAAAAAATAAAAAATAAAAGAAAATAAAATGACAGGTCCCCTCTTTTTCCGAGAAACATGGTGTTGCTTTCCCCGGAAGCCAACCTTTCTTTCATGTTTTCCCGCTCTCACACCTCACACACTTATATTGGTGGTAATAAGGACCCTCAAGTGACTTTCATCTCCCATGGCACCTCAGCTTTCTATCTCATAGACTATTTCATGACTAACTTGGTGTAATAAGATGACCTACACCAAAAAAAATATACCCCACAAAATTACAATTAAAATAAAATAAAAAAAAAAATCATACACACAAACATGCATACAAGTAGGTCACATGACCGACCCACTTCTCATTTTCTTGCCTAGACAACCGAGTTGTGTACCACAAGTGTAATAAGGGGTACTAATCTTTTTGGGTGCCATATGGGCAGGCATGAACTCGGTCAAGTGAAGCCTTATTACACTTAGGTACCGACATATTTAGGTAAAGTAATAAACTATAGAAAAAATTAGTAGAAGAGTAATGGATGATGGTAAATTGTATATTACAAAATGGTAGAAGAGTAATGGTGAGAAAGGCCGAGAATAAGCAAAAAGAGAGGAACACAAATGTTGAAATGATTTACATCGGTATAAAAATAAAGTAAAAGAGTTTATTACTAGAACTAATCTCCTCTATGTATAAAGAATGTATAATTATAATTTAAACTTCTAAACCGAGAAAAGTATAATTACTAATATATCTTCAATCTCAATTAGTGTTATCTCTATCGAGGGGGTTTACGTAAGATAGTACTACCTCCGTCCCAAAATTATAGTCCCCTTTTGACTTTTTCGGTCTTTCTTTCTCAACTTTGACTTTAAATATTTTTGTTTGTGTTATACAATAGTTGATGAAAATTATACCAATGAAAAATACATTTAAAACTCAATCTATTCATATATTTTGCATCAAGTATTATGTAATATAAACAAAAATATTTAAGGTCAAAGTTGAAAAATAAAGACCGAAAAAGTCAATAGGGGACTATAATTTTGGGACGGAGGGAGTAGCTTAATTTAAGAAGTGTAGGGAGGGCTTTAAGCGCGACACGTGTCATTTTAAGGTTGAATCTGGAGTACATTTTAGTAAATCAGTGAGTTTTTTTATGGCATTTTGGTCAAAACATGTAATAAACAGTTTTTAAGCAATCGGTGTATCAATTTTCTTTAAATAATGTAGTTATCATAAATAACATCTTTGGTGTATCAAATTTCAATGGATCCGACATTTATTTTCTTTTTAATTATATTTAATTTTTTATAATACTAGATACATATTTATTAGTACCCTGGCTCACCCTATTTTGTCCTCCACCGCCAGCTCACTTTGTTTACAGTAAAACACATTTTTTTTATGAGTATCTATTTCATATTTTCTGACACTTTAATACTTTTTACTTATTAAACGTTATTTTATTTTGTTTCATACTTTCAGTTTTATAGTTTTTTTTAATATAAACAAAATTATAAATGTTAAAATAAAAATAAATGAAAAAAAAAGAGAGAGAAAACAAGGAGAGGTACAAATGGCTTTTTTGAGATACTTACAACCACACCCTATTGTCATACAACATTTATATACAATGATACACGATCATTGATGTGATAGCCTCATACAAGAATGAAACAACCAAAAACATACAAGTTATCAAAACATTTCATTGATGCACATTGGTTAAGGGTTATGTTACTAAACTTCTAAAAAAGTTCGGCTAATTTACTGAACTTTCATTTTGTTCATTTAGGTTAGTGAACTTTGAAATTTTGTTCACTTTTGTTACTGAACCTTTTAAATGATAACATTAATTATTTTTTAAGTACAAAACAGTCCTTGTGGTTAGTCGGGTAGTCCTTAGACCACTATTTTGTTAGTTTGACCGTTTTTTTATGTTTCATATGTTTTATCCGTTTTTATACGTTTTTATTCGTTTTCGTATGTTTTATCCGTTTTCGTCCGTTTTATAAGTTTTCATACGTTTTTATCCGTTTTATCCGTTTTCATCCGTTTTATACGTTTTCGTATGTTTTTATCCGTTTTCATATGATTTTATCCATCTTTATACGTTTTTATCCGTTTTTATACGTTTTCGTCCGTTTTTATACATTTTGGCCAGTTTTCTTATGTTTTCATACGTTCTCTTATGCTTTCGTTCGTTTTTTTACGTTTTCATATGTTTTCTTATATTTTCATACGTTTTCTTATGGTTTCGTCCGTTTTTTAACTTTTTATTTGTTTTCAACCTTTTTATATGTTTTTGTCCATTTTTATACATTTCTTTTACGTTTTCATCCGTTCTTATAAATTTTCATCAATATAAAAACAGACGAAAACATATAGAAATAGATAAAAACGTATAAAAGTGTTTAAAGATGGATGAAAATTTATAATAACGTACGAAAATGTATAAAAACGGATAAAAACAGAAAAACGTATAAAACGGACAAAAGCGTATAAAACCATATAAAAATTGATAAAAACGGACGAACATGTATAAAAACGGGCGAAAACGTATAAAAATAGATGAAAACATATAAAAACATATAAGGACGGACAAAAGCGTATAAAACCACAAGGACCGTTTTGTACTTGAAAATAAGTAATGTCATCATTTAAAAGGTTCAATAATCAGAGTAAGCAAAGTTTCTAAATTCAGTAACTTAGGTGAATTTTTTTTGAAAGTTTAGTAACATATTTGTATATTAACCTAATTGGTTAATTTACAGAATCCACGCAAAACTTTGAATCAATGATTGATGCATCAAAATAAGAATTGATACACAAACTTAAAAATCTTCTAGTTTTACAATTGTAAACATTTTGTCTATGTCTATGAGACTGATACATCCACTTACAAATTGATACACAATCCAAAGAAACCATGTTAGGATCATGTTGTGATCCAAGGTTCACCGAAATAAAATGGGTAGCAATAAATGCTTAACCTACTTACAAATATGACTCATTCTACATAATGTATTATTATTATTATTATTATTATTTTTTTATTTTTTTTTGGTCAAAATGTCTAATTAAGTTTGTTTTTTGTTTCATTACGCATAACATATAACCAGATAAAACGGAAATGTTATGCGTAATGAAACAAAAAAATATGTTATGCGTAATGAAACAAAAAACGAACTTAATTAGGCATTTTGACAATAAAAACAGTACATTATGTAGAATGATTTGCTGTTACTTTGCCATGGGGATTTAATCTCTGCTTCTATTCTGAGGAGAGCTTTAGATGAATTTTGTTTGTCTTCTAGACTTAGACCTAGTATTAATAAGTGTACTGTCCATGAAGTGGTGAAAACGAATATTAGTATGGTCATGCCTTTTAATGAAGGAAAGCTTCCTGTTAGATACTTAGGAGTCTCTTTGGTTGCTAGGAGTCTAGCTAGGGGTGATTGTACTGTGTTTATTGAGAATATGAAAAAAAGAATAGATGATTGGAGGAATAAGACCCTATCGTTTGCTGGGAGATTGCAATTAATTGCTTCAGTGCTCCAGTCGCTTCACATCTATTGTGCTTCTATCTTTATTTTGCCCATCCATGTACGCAATGACGTTGATAAACTGTTAAAGGGTTTTTTTTAATGGAATACCGAGGGTATTCTTCTTGGGTTTGGAAACAGATTCTTGGCCTAAGGAACAAGATTCGGAGTTTTGTATACTTTAAGATTGGTAATGTGAACAAGTGTAACTTCTGGTTTAACAAATGGCATAATAAGGGTCTTTTGTGTGATCTAATTGATGAACATTGTGATATTCATCATAGCAGTTGCAAAGTTCTTCATAAAAACTATGTTCACCGAATAGAAGTATTGAACATCATGATGTTCATCTAGTAGAATCAAAGTTCATCCTATAATAGCCATAAATGCTTAACCTACTTACAAATTTGACTCATTTTATATAATGTACTTTTTTTATTTTTATTGTCAAAATGGCTAATTAAGTTTGTTTTTTTTTTTCATTACGCATAACATATAACCAGATAAAATGAAAATGTTATGCGTAATGAAACAAAAACCGAACTTAATTAGGCATTTTGAAAAAAAAAACACATTATGTAGAATGAGTCAAATTTGTAAGTATGTTAACCATTTATCACTTTTACCCAAATAAAATAGCCGGAAAATAACACAAAGTAGCAACAACAACAAAAAGTGAAATATATACAAGAAATAGTATGAAAATTTGGCAAGTTATAGAGAGTTAAGGGGAGATAGATATAAATGGGCCAAGTGGCGTGTCGATGATGTCAAAGGTCCGAAGGCAATTAAATGCCTGTCAGTAAATAGCTGACTGCCTTCTTTTATGATACTTGTGTATAAATGTTTTTCACTGTTTCATACTTGTTTTTATAACAATTTTCTTTCGTTTCGTGGATCCTACGCTACTTGGGTGAATAGTTTTCATCCCAGCAGAGCTAAAAAAAAGGTCGAAAGATTCCAAATGATTGCAAGATTCAATGTACATTAATACACATAAATATGCATAAAAAAAGGGTAAAAAGTTTTCAAAATTATTATGCAAAATAGAATTTTCTCTTGGTTCAGCTATCTTCTTGATTCTGGTTTGTGTGCTACCATCTTTCTTTAGTAGAATGTGTTAAACATGTAAGTTTGTATGTCATTAAGTATGAACCAAACTGCACCTTAGTTGTCAAACCTTATTCTAGGTAAAGGAAAACTTGGTAGCATTTTTAAGTCGACATGTTATCATGCATTTAAAGAAAGCTTGATTCACAGTTATTTTTGCAACAACCAAAGAAACAAACTTATGGACCACAAACAAAATGATGATTAATATCGCATCTCTTATAAAATTATTATGGACCACAAAGTAGTTACAAAAGGGGCAAGGAGCACTTGATATGGAATTATCAACATATCTTTCGGATACCAACAAATTAGAGCTTGTTTGTATCAACATCAAAAGGTTCTAAAAAAGTAGTTTTAACTATTTTCCCAGGTTATATAGAAGCTAGGTTGTTATACTACAACTGACTTTAAAAATGACAATATTCCCAAGGATTAAAGTTCCTATCCTACAAATGACTACAAAAAAGGCTCTTACAAAGATCCAAACAAAAATAACCGAATGCTATTGTAGGAGATAAAATGGTTTATTAAAGCATATAAAACAACATAAGTGTTAATTAGGGCAAATGTGGTCCTTGGTACCTTTTTACTATTAGGAGGTCCTTACTCCTTGGCACCTTTTTACTATTAGGAAAGGCCTTTTTAATGAAGTATAGATGGTCCATTCACTCCATTGTAGCGAAGTGCATGTAATCAATCTATAAAAGTTTGAAACTTTTGTTCAAGTGTTTTTTCTATTACCCTTGATATATTCAAATGAGTCCAGTGTAAAAACTCCAATTAATTAATGGTTATGAATCCCAAACTATTTATTCATTTTCATTTTATTATTATTATTAGGGGGTTGGCAATGGGTGCGGTAGGGCACGGTAAGGGGAAGACCCCGCGTGGTAACACCGCCGCCGGCCATGCGGGGAGGTCACGGGGAGGCACCGTTCGAGGAAGGCTACCGCTCGGGGAAGAAGAAAAATTCGAACGTTAGGGGTTGGGATGTGACCGTTGGGATGTGAACGTTGGGTTAGTTTTTTTTTTTCTATATATTCTTTGCAAAGATTGTTTACCATCACCGGAGCCTGCTTCTTCTTCAGATCCCCAATTTTTGTTTGATTGTGTTGTGCAACAGTTTATTTATGGTTGGTGGGAGGGTATATATTTACAAAGTATTCTACCCATTTTTAGACTTTCATAATTTGGCCACAGAATTTTTAAAAATGGTCAACCAGTGGCACTATATGCAAAGTCTTATTTGAGTTGCCAAAAAAAAAAAGAAAAAAAAAAAGTGAGTGAGTGAAGGGTGAGGGGTGTGTTGCCAACAAAATTTGAGTGAGGGAAGGAAAAAGTGGGGGGATGATGTGGCATAAAGAGATTGAGTGTAAGTGAGTGAAGGGAAATGGGGTGAGGGTTGTGTTGCCAACCCCCTTAGGAATTTACTATGGGTGCCCACTGAACATTGTTTAAAGTATAATCATATGAAAAGTTTGAGTGTATTAAATAAAAAATCATATTTAATTATAGTAAATTTTACATTTATTTAATGTTCATTAAATGCATTTTTTATTAAAAAAAGAAATTTGAGTGTATTAATTAAATATTAATTGCACGTATTTATAGTTTAAAAGATGCCCACTGAGCACTAATTAGCAAATCCCTTTGTTGTTATTATTATTATTATTATTATTATTATTATTATTATTATTATTATTATTATTATTATTATTATTATTATTATTATTATTATTAATTTGATTTGCTATCAAATACATGTATTTTCACATTTCAATCAATTAAAAAGATTTTTAAATTTCTAACATGGCATTTATTAGTACACAATGTTATAATTCTACTTTTCTTAAAGTCATTTGCAATATGAAAGTAGATATATGATTTAATACGAAAAAATATAAAACAACATCCTAAGTAATGAAGGAATGTGGACATAGATGTTTCACTTATTAACTTCTTTAAATAAAAGTAAAAGGAATCTATAAATGCACAAACTGAAATTACCTTCTTAGTTTAAACAACCTAAAAATTAACTAAAATACAACATTATACTGAAAATTTTGAGAAATAATTTTTCTATAAATAAATACAACTAATATACTCTCTCCTTTCATATTTATTGTTTATATTTTCATTTCAGGTTGTTCCAAATTAATTGTCCATTTAAAAAAATAAATAGGACATTTAGTTCGAGTTTACCATATTACCATCACTTGAGATTATTATTACAAACATTAAAGAAGTTTTAAATTACTTGTAATTAGTTAAGAGTAGACCTGTCATTCTACAAAAGGTAAAAAAGAAAGTTATAATAATGATATATTTTTTTAAACTACGTGTTTTTTCCATGAAAAATTATTTTGGGAGAGAGAGAGTTATTTTAGCCAAAACTTTATTCATTACAATGAAAATCCAAAAACAAAAACAAGTACTCTACTAATCAACTGTCTTGTCTTGATCACAAAAATTCAGTAAAAAATCCCGGATCACATAAAACAAATAAAAATAAAAATAAAAACACAATAGATTATCTCCCCACTATATCTTTTGGCATGCCACGGTCAATATATTTCCAACAGTCAAAATGCTAAAAACACCATCATATTCCTCGTGATACCACCTGTCTCTCTAATCTTTTTTCCACTCCAAGATGCCCGCCATTTTCTCCGTAATGACCATCTTTTATTCACTCTAAATCACACACATTTTCATTTCCTACAACAACATCAACAATGCATGACCTTATAACCTACCAACCTCACAAAATCACCACCAGATCAAGCCACACTGGTGCTCCTGGTACTAGTGCTCGTGATGCTAGTCCTGACTCGGTAATTTTCTCCAATTTTAGCCATTTTTCGTCTTCTGCTTCAGCTAGCGTTGACCGATACTCTTCCGCTTCGGATGTACTCGATCGCGACTCATCCGATATGTCTCTTGTAAGTAATCGTAATCATATTTCATTCAGTTTTGAATTTATGATGATAGTCTAGTCAGTGTAATGTACTAATTGTTTTTGAAATGTGATTACGCTTACTTACAGCATTTGTCAGTATCTGCGAGGGGTCCAGATCTAGATCCAAACAATAATAATTCCTCGCCACTCTTTAGGAAAAAGGTGGAAAAAGCTAAAGGTATATACTCTTTTTTATAAAATAATAGTTTAAGTAAATCTTAGAGCTGATTTTGTTTTTTTTGTTTTTTATTGTATGTGTAGCTATTATTGAATACACTAATGCAGAATTAGATTGTGACAAAAATCATGGTTTAGATTCAGCCAGAAGCTCATTCTCACAAGCTTTAAAAGGTATTATTATTATTATTATTATTTTAATACTGTTACGATAATGTGGTAGTTATCACTTTTATGCTGTCAATAACAACTACTGTTAGCTATAGTTTGTTATGTAACTAAATTAACGTTAATGTTGATGTTGTTATTGTTTAGATTGCCAATATAGGAAATCAAGATCTGAAATATTGTTAAGGAAGTCGGAACGAAAAAGGCCTACATCGTTTGATCTCAATAATCAAACTATAAATGTGACTAGTTATTCTCCGAGATTAGCTATGAAAGGTTCTGTTTCGAGTAAGAGGGCTAATATGTTTCCAAGTCCCGTAACGCCTAGTTATCGTCCTGCGAGTAATGGGATTCAGAAAGGGTGGAGTTCGGAACGTGTGGCGTTGAATACAAATGGTAATAGGAGGCATGTGAGTTCTGGATTGATGTCTAGTGGAAGGACATTGCCTTCTAAATGGGAAGATGCGGAGAGGTGGATATGTAGTCCGGTTGGCGGAGATAGTGGTTTGCGGCCTGCGGTACAACAGCCGCAAAGGCGGCAGAAGTCGAAGAGTGGGCCACTTGGGCCTACTAATTCTGTGTATAATTCTATGTATTCCCCTGCTGTGCATATGTTTGATGGTGGGCATGTTGGGAGTTTACTTAATGGATCGCCGTTTTTAAGTAGAGTAAATGGTGGTGGTGATGGTTTGTCAATAAGGTATGATGATGGAAATGGTAGCAGTGGGAATTTTCCTTCGTTGAATGAGCCTTGTATGGCAAGGTCAGTGAGTGTACATGGTTGCTCGGAATCACTGAGTCAGTCATTGTTGCGTATAACTCAAGGTGTGGTACTAGCCTCTCTTTATGTGTTTTAATTTACATTTTAGAGAGATTATAATTAGACATATAGTGTGTGCATTGTTATAGGTCCATGTTTTAATATGCTTTGTATGCGACATAATGCTTGTTTCCTGTTGTGGTATGCATCTTCGTATGATTACTCTGTTTATGATTTTGTCATTGCTTTGACATAAGGTTTAGATAGGAAAATCAGGATTTCAGCCTTTTGTTAAAGCATAATTACATTTAGAATATTGTTTTTGCCATATGTAACCTTTTACCAATAATAATAAAAAAAAAAAAAAAAAAAAATTTAAGATAATATCAGCATGATATATTGTTATGAGAATTACAAGGGACAGAGTAATAGAGAGAACATTATATCACTCGACCGCCAAATAGGGTAGGAGTTCCCACGGATACAACTATGACAGAAAACGAGCATCTTTATGCATTATATAAATTACTAACAAAAAAGAAGAAACGAAAGGATAAAACAATACCCCTAATCTGTCTTACTCAGATATCAATCTGTCAGCAATACAGGATACGGTCCAGTTCTCTTTAGGTCGTTTGAACTTTTAACTATGAAGTCTATTATTCTTTCCAAACGATGAACATAAGGAAAACGGATATCCCAAGTGACAGTGCCTATGTTTTTTGGATTATTGACTGTTGTACTATTTCTTGGTATAAAATCATCAAATTATGGGTAAACGGACTGCTCTCATTGAAGTTAGATCACTTGCCAGAAAGAGACCGCCAGATTACAGATAGCTACATGGTACACTACTAAAAAACGATACGCATGTAGATATTGACTTAAGAGGCAATTGGCCACGTTCATTTTCACTTTCTTACTTCAATTATGCCTGATTCTTTGTGATAACTGATAAGATTCTAACATATTCATGTTTAATAATAAGAGATACGAATCTAGTAATATGACTAAGTTTTGGCTTTCTAATTATGAATTGTTAAATCTTTATACAGATGGTAAAATTGGATGTGTCTTGGATGCTTCAAACAACGTCTCTCGTGATGTTTCAAGGAGAGACATGGCA
This sequence comes from Artemisia annua, assembly GCA_014162995.1. Lineage (NCBI taxonomy): Eukaryota > Viridiplantae > Streptophyta > Magnoliopsida > Asterales > Asteraceae > Artemisia > Artemisia annua. The sequence goes on from LBNU01012378.1 coordinate 90,194, forward strand.
ACCCAAATGAGCCCCGAGGGTAGTCCCTTCTCATCTCCTAGGATGAGGAACTCTGTATCCTTATCAAATTCTATACTACCCGTTGTCGAGGTGCAGCAAATCCGGACCTCTAAAGCAGATGTCAGGGATGTACAGGTTGATGACCAAGTTAGTCTGTCAAAATGGTCTAAGAAAACTAGAACCCGAATTCCAGGTAGGAAGTCCGGGTCAGAAATGGTGGATGATTGGAAAAGAAAAGCCCTTGAGGTTCGGTCTGCGGACTGGGAAGTTTCAGAAATGTCCAAAAACCTCTCAAAGTATATCTACTTTTCAAATTTATTTTTCGTCTCATAACCACAGTTATCTTATGCAATCTTACTTATTCAATTTTTGTTTCTTATTCCAGGGTAAAACGAGAGGAAGCTAAAATCACTGCTTGGGAGAACCTGCAGAAAGCAAAAGCAGAAGCTTCTATACGGAAACTTGAGGTTCATTTTTTACTTTTCTTGACATGGAAACTTTACTTATCATGCATAAACCATTCGACTCTTGAGTCTTGACATGTGTTATTGTGTTATGTTTTTTAGATGAAATTGGAAAAGAAGAGATCATCTTCAATGGATAAGATTATGAACAAACTACGAGCAGCTCAGAAGAAGGCTCAAGATATGAGAGGGTCGGTTTTATATAACCAGTCGGAACGTCAACTTTCAAGATCATCTTCACAGAAGGCCATCTCACTGATCAGGACTCCACAGTTAGGTTCCTTAAGTGGCTGTTTTACGTGCCATGCATTTTGACAAGCTATTTGTGTTTAAGTCTAGGTAATGTTTATTTGCTTGTGCTATATCTTTCTCATCATTTCTGGATGGCTGATATCATTCTTTCCTAGATTAAATCTCTTATCATATCATATCAGCCACGCCATTGCTAGTTTCTACAAACAAGTGAAAAAGCAGTTTTTTACTCATTAATTTTATGAAATTGTATGTTGTCATTGTAATCAACGGACTAGTGGTTAAATCGTTCATTTAACCGTCTTTTAGATATCCATTTTTTTGTAAAAAATGAAAAATGTGGAACTCCATTCGACTGTGAGAATTGCACTTCACACAATGTGTTCTTTTTCTAAATTTGACTGTCTTTCTATGCCTAGACAATTTAGTTTGGAAACTCAAGATATCACCACTTTTCAATAATTTGTGTGCACGATAATGGTTCCCTATTGTGTTGGGAAACACAAGCATTGGTGTATTGGCTTCTAATCCCCAACCAATATAACAACCCAAATTAATATGTTTGGTGCAAAAATAAAGGACCACCTACTTTACTCCCCTTTGTACTTATTATTTCACTGTTGAATTGCAGGTGTGTGTGTGTTTTTCCTGGTATTTGCTGCTGAATTTTGACCTATTGATTTGGATCACAATTTGTCCGTAGCGTGTCGAAAGCCATGCCAACTGTATTTCAGCATAAATGATCTTTTGGATTGGTCTATTTTAAAAATGAAATTATAAAAGTTATTGTATGAACATTTAATCCGCCGATCGACTTGGCTGGTTTTAACATGCTACACAACGTTCCATGTCGATTACATGCTTTGTTTAATGGGGTCACGACTCACGAGTGAATGAGTGATACCAATAACAATGAAATATTTTGCAACGCCATTGGTTTCAAATCACCTAAGAACTTCTGATTCAACCACTGAGAGATAACATGTTAAGTAGATTTGGCTTTTGTTTGCGGTACAAGACATATGTGCTTCTAAAAGTCAGTGTGGTTGACATTGAACTATGCTCCTAAAAGCTCATTGTCATAGCCAATCTCCTTATCATTCATTAACCATGTTTTTCCCTTGCCTTTACTGCCAGGACCATTTATTTCTAACCTTTGCCGACTAAAGCAGTGGTAAATGAGTGAATGCTAATAATCACATAACTGTTTCAGCTCCTCTAGCAATTAGCATTTTCAATAAAAATGGCAGACCCTCAAATTTTGACTAGTTTCTTTCTTTTTAGAAAAACAGAAAAAGAAGTTTAGAATACACAAATAGCAAAATAATTTAATAATACTAACTGGGCCTATGTCTGTCTTGGTTCAAACTTGTCACAAATTAAGCTTCAAACCCTGTTAACTAATACTGAATCAGACCGGGCCTGACGGAGCATCTACAAGATATTCAAGACCAATAAGTAGTTATAGTAGTCAAGCCTCTAAGCCGTATATAGTCCATCGACAAGATTAACACACAATAAACTAAAGTACTGCGTACGACGAGTACTACTTATTCAGTTATTCTTTCCATTGCAATTGAACTAAACTTAGGTGTCGTTCGTTTTTCAGAGAAGAGGTACATCTAAAGTCTTCATCTACATGGAAGAAGACATTTTAGTTATTGTTTTAGTGACGTACTTTTTTAGTGTTTTGTGATTTAAGAATATAAATCCTTTTGTCAAATGATACTAAAATGCTAAAGAGACTTTCAAAATTTTTTTTGGCCGTTTTACACTTTTTATTTTATTTATTTTTTATTTTTTATTTTTTTTTATATTTTATTATTTTTTAGGTAAAGCATTGTTTTAAGGAACTATTCTAACATTGTTATTTTTTGCAATCATTTTCTTTATGTTGACGATCATAAGGAATTGATTCGTCTCTTTGTGTAATAATGTTTCTAACAATGGGCTCATAGTTCGATGTCTTTTGATTTTACCTAAGTTTTAGATCTTTTTTTTTCAGTAGAGAAAATCATCACTTTTAAAAAGTGACGGTCTTGGCATGGATTGCCTTTATTTATAATCTTCTAAAGCCATAGAACGATTTAAGTTTTAAAATATAATATACTTTAAAATCTTTGGTAACGTAGCTCTAATGCCAATTGAAGAAAAATTAGAAGGGGGTTCCAAAGTTTCGCTCTTTAAAATTTAGTTTGAAACTTATTATGAACAAAAAAATAAAATATGTATGAATAAATGATTAAATGCAAGACAACAAGTAAATGAGAGATCAAACCAAACACAAGGATTTATAGTGGTTCGGTCATGAAACTTCTCTTCGCCCTACTCCACTCCCCGAGTTTCCTACTCGAGAGTTACTTCACTAGTTCAACAAGCTCCCTTATTAGTGGAGAAAACCGTACAACACTGCTTATAATTTTACCAATACTAAGCTAGATATCGAGTCCTGACTAGGTAGAATCAACAAGTTCCCTTATTGGTGGAGAAAACCTTTACATCACTTTAAATGAATTAAAACAAAATAATGATTAAAGATTATTATGAATTAAAGTTTTTAGTGGTGCTTGAGATGTGTTTGCAAGGGGTAAGTTGAAATGTAGCAAAATGACTTGTTTAAATTGAAAAAGAGGAATTTCTATCAGGCTTTCACGTATCCTTGCTGGATCCATGAGTCTGCAGTTCACAAAAAAGATATGTTTTCAAATATCTTTCAACTTTTGGTTTACATTGTTTCCATTCTAGATTGTTTAGGGGAGAGTTGAGGCGAAGCATGTTTGATGAATTCCTAAATTGTTAAACACTCAAAAAGCCAAAAAAGTTTAATGAGTGTTTTCATGCAAAAACATATATTATGCTTTCCTCATTTATTTTGGATTATCACAAGAGTGATAAATCCTGATTTCAATGAAGAATACGGTTTGAATAACTTCTCTAAATAGAATAATTTGGCTAGTTGTAAAATGAATTTTTTAAAACATTTTATTTAGAATGGAGTTAAACAAGTTTGATATGAATGTTTATACAATTATGCAAGAGTTTATAAAATGATATACGTGTTTTAATGCATCATGTATGATAAAAAAATCTTTTAATCATTAAGCTAGCTTTAAAGATTCATATTCATACCTTAAGGGATTTGCGACAAACGATAATTATGTCTAAAACATGTTTATGTAAATTTTTACGTAATACCTTTATATTTTTCACTAATAAAACGTAAAAAAATCATTAACTAGAAATAATGTTTATATGCGATAATTTGTGTTAATATTCTTCAAGCCGGCAAGACCAGCTTCTCTAAAAGGGTGCCTACTAGTAAAGCATTTGAGATTCTACCAATGATCCCGAGTTCTACCAATGTATGATTTAGATTCCCATGCTTGTGACTCTATATGTGACAAAACATATAAGAAAACCAAAATGCAAGATCCAACACACGAATTTCGTAGATTTTCTATATCAGTTTCAATACAATATATGAATTGACCATACAATATAAAAATCGACCATGCCAAGTTCCCCGAATCAAACAATAAACAAGAGAAACTTTGAATACATCCCACCTATTCAAAAAGACGAACAACTTAAAAACTCATTATGGATCTAGACCCAACTTATTATTAGGTCGTGTCATAATCCTAATTGCTATATGACCCACCAACTTTGTGAATTCCATGAATATCGATCTTGTATATATTACGATTTTATGACTTCAAACATTTAAAAAATAAATAAATAAATAAAATAATTGGAAAGAAAACAAATTAAAAAAAAAACAATTCATAATCAAATGTGAGAAAGTTACTTATAAACCTTTGGAAAGTTAATACATTGTGATGTTCAAAAAAAAAAAGTTAATACATTGTGAATACATATTTATACAATGGTAAGAGGACTAGGTGTAGTAACGAGCTCCCCTTCGCCGAGCCTACGTGGCACCCTCGCCGTTCTCGCCGAACTTCCCCGCTGCACTGCCCTCCCCCCCTCGCCAAACTTCGCCGTTTGGCTCCTCTTCACTTCCACGGCGAAGGTAAATTCTGACATAAAGTGAATAAAGGGTACGTTGGGCAGTGTTTTGCAAACGGATATATTACCGTTTGAAATAAACGGTCGATTTTTTTTCTTTTTTTTAAAAATGTATTTTGTTTATAAGTTAAATAAACACACACAAACTCTGTAAATACCAACTCATTTTCACTTCTCCTCACTACATTTCAACCAACTATTAAAAATCTCTACATCTCTTCTCCACATAATCAAAAAAATGTCTCAAAACCCAAACCAACCGGGCTTTTTCATGAACCTACTAACGTCAAACCAACATCAATACGGGGGATCGTCAAACTCCTCTACTCCCTCGTCGCAAAATAACTCTCCTCAATCACCATACGGTTCCCAGCAATTCAATCCAAATGAAATTTATTGTAACCAACAATATGCGTTTCAACAAGGATTCGCATCTCAAGCCCAATTCAATCCGACACCACAATTTTACAACCCGAATATTGCATCCAGTTTTCCTACTCCTCCATCACAACCACAACTCGAATCACAACCATCCCAACAACCGTTTAAAGTACTTAAGGCACGATCACCGGCCAAAGGACGAGGCAAAAAAACCAAAGCCCAAAAAGCAAAAAAAGTTGTTGATTTAGACGCCGACGATGACGATGACTTGGAAGAAGCCGGTCAAACCCGTGTTAGTCGTAGATGGACCAAGGAAGAAGAAAAGCGTCTTGCGGAAACGTGGATCGAAACTTCCCAAGACGAAGAAATGGGCAATAGCAAAAGCGACAAGTACTTTTGGAACGAAATTTCATGAAGCGTTCAACGAGCGAACTGTTGGTGACCCTCGTACTAAAAATATGCTCACCGGTAAATGGTCGAGGCTAAATAGCGACTGCTAAAAATTTAACGCTATTTATAAGCATATTGGCTGTCGTATTGGTGAAAATGATCATGATCAAATCGAGAATGCAAAAAAAAGCTTTGAACAACGCTTTGGTATGAGGGGTTTCACTTATGAACACGTTTGGGTTATTTTGAAGCATTACTTGAAATGGGATGTTGTAGATCCCATAGATGTTACATGTCTTGATGACATACGGGCCAGACAAGCGACCTCGTCCCGAAAGAACCAATAGACGACCTGGAAAGAAACAAAAGTCGGAAACGTCGAGCGCGGCGAGCTCCAGTTGGATTCAAACGAGTACTTTTTCGGGACAACTATCCGAAAAGTATGGGCAAGCGAAAGACGCTCAAGTGGCTATGTATGAGGTGAAGAAGGCGAGGGAACAAAAGGCGTCGGAGAAAGAACAAAAGATGTTGGAGAAAGAACAGAAGATGTTGGAGGCACAGGAAAAGGCGTTGGAGATGCAGGAAATGCAGTTGCTCATGTTAGACCCCAGCTTGGTTAATGACCCGGTAAGAGCCGAGATCATTCGCCAAAGACAAGCATTGATAACAAAGAAATACTGTAGTCTCCCTCGCCACGACGACGACGACGAATAAAATGTTTAATTTTCTTATTAGTATTATGTGTTGTATTTTTTTTATTCTCGTATCGTATGTTTTTATTTCGTATCGTTTTTTTTTTCGTATTGTAACTTTTTTATTTAGATGAAATAAAATTAGTATGTTTTATTATTTTTAATAATTAGTGAAATGAATTTATTTTATTTAATGAAAAAAAAAAAATAAAGTTGTAAGTGGTGGGGCCCAAATGAAGAAGTTGAGGTTAGTTGTTGGTGAGGAGGGGGTTAGTTGTGAAGAGGTGTTGGGGTGATGTGACACCAGTGGAGCCCAAACGAAGAGCTCAAGCTCTTCACCACACCTAATGCTCTAATGATTAACATTTCTACTAATTTTTAAAAATATTTACTATCGTAGGACTCAAGTTATCTCAAACATTTATAGGTACTTATAATCATAAAATTAAAATTATTGATTTGTATGTTTTGAAAGAAACTTAGAAAAATCATACTCGTTTATGAGGAATGCTAGACCCACATAAGGATTTCACAAAAAAAATTCACACACTAATGTATCAAGCAGTGATTGGTTTATTTTGCTATACTTTTTTTCTCTTCTCTATGATTAAATCAATCACTGTCTGACACAACAGCGTATGAATTTTTTTTGTGGAATTCTTATGTGGATTTAGTATTCCTCCTCATTTATATATCAAGTATATCGCATGATATAGACAAGTTTGTCCATTCATCCATCAATACTTTACATCATCTTTTTAGCATTGAACATTACTAGACAAAATAAAGAGAATCATATATATATTTGAAAGAGGATGAATAAGACTTAGTGTTGTATATAGATAAAAGATGCAATGAACTTGGGGATAAAAAGAACATTCGAGGTGGCCTATGTGTCGGCAAAGAAGTGAGGAACCCTAGTCAATTGTTATGGCATATTGAGACCTATCACATGTATGTGCCCCTTCTAAACCATTGTCTCCTATCATTTATGTATATTTAAATTGTTCACAGAATTTGTACAATGCATGTTTAATTTCTCCTAGATTTTTTTTGTTTGATTGGCTTTGGATTTAAAGGGGATTAATAATTGATGGCCTCTAGTGAAGTACGTACGATCCCTATTAGAAGTTAAGACAACCAACCAATAAACATTTTTCCTACCATATACTTTGTTTTTGGAATTTTGATACAATTATTGTTTGAACTTTTGCCTAGAAAGTTAAGTTTTAAATTTGGTACAAAAGCCTAAAATTTACCTTTCTAAGCTTAATTAGCTTTAATGATTTAATATATAATTCGCGTGTGTAACATGAAAACTAGTTAACAAGTTCTAACGTTCATATGTAAATTGTGTTCTTTAACTACGACAGCTTTTGACTTCATGTGTTTTGTATCAGGTAAACTGATTACATATGTTGTGTATACTATATTCAGTATTTTAGATAATGGTATCAATTGCAAGTTCTCCTTTTGAAAATTGTCACACTTCATTTTTTAACATTCCAATCTCCAATCTATTCTACATATGCCTATTCTCATCTTCTCTTTATTTCCTCTCGTTGTAGATCCAGTGGGAAGAAGATGCCGAAAGAGCATTGGTTTTTTGCGGTAAGGAGAGGGAGTGGTGTTCCGATCCAGAGCTTGCCTCATACCACACACTCCTGCCACGCGTTTTGCCACACCACTCCTCCAAGCCTAAATACACTATCACACACACACACACACACACACACACACACACACACACACACACACAATACCTCTCAAAAATGCTAAAAACACGTCACTTGAACTACTGGCTCTCCATTACTTCCGCAAAGGCCGAGTTTTATATAATTCTGATATTGATAAATTCATTAAGTTGCTCTAAAAGAAAAAAACGTTAAATCCCAAATATGACCATTTGAGATTCTGAGCTCTTAACGTTTAAAGGCTTTTTTGGACCTTTATGCATTAGTATATGAAAAAACATGCATGGGATCTTAGCCATGCAGAGCTCAAATTAAACATGTTGATATGATAAAGATCAAGAATGATTATTCTGATAAACTGTGGCCGATCTAATATCTAATTGGGAGGACTCAGCAAAACCTTAAATTTCACTCCAAGACTCCTTTTGACGGGTACGTAGTCCAAACCACGTTTTGGATTATATGGCGTTATCGCAACTGGGTTTCTTTTGATATGAAACCCCCTAGAAAAGATACTCTCGTTGAGGAAATTAAAATTCTTTCTCACTTTTGGTTTCTTTATATAGGAATAGGAAAGTCAATCCCGGCCAATTGGATCGACTGGATTGTTGAACCAATANTATATATATATTTTTGGTGCAAAGGTGAAATTATATTAATCACTCCAAATATTATTGTCCCTACAGATCTTGGATCAATCATGGGTGAATCATGTTTGAGTATGCACACGAGTTGTGCAGGGACTCGTTTAGAGACAGAGGGTGGGTTTTATTTGACAAACATACGTTATTCTTATTAACCACGTTCATCCCAATTGCAGCCTTGCTTCTTCTTTGCTTTTTCTGTTATTTGATTGCCTTGTTATCATGTCCTGTCTTTCATGTTCAATTGTTGCCTTTCTTTGTTCCATGGATGATCTTCTTCATCATCGTCCTTGTACATATCTTTTCCAAGTTCTTCCACTATTTCAACACTTATCCTGGTAATCCTGGTGGACTTCCTTTACACGCATCTCCATTGCCAACCACCTCTTCCTTTACCCTTCCTGGATCTCTATGTTCCCTCATAGTAACTTCACCATCCTATGTACTCCTTTTTACCATGTCTTCTTCCCGCCACATGCGTAAGACATCTTTCTTTTGGAACTTCTCTTCTCGCAACATCCTTCTCTTTTTTGCCCAAATCTGTAACGTCTCCATGATCTTTCTTCATGCTTTGTTTTTGGGTTTTCTTCTTCTCCAACAATAATGGTCCTTCTACTTTCAAGACATATGATTCTTGATTATTTTCAATGCCAACAAATATTACAAAAGATTTCAACAAACTGTTTTGGACATAACCCAAAAACAGAGAGCATAATACATCAGGAAGATACATCCAATATCAGACATGCTAGGAGCACATATCTGACAATACTAATCAGAAACATGACACATAATGCTACTCTAATTCTTCCTTTACTCATCAGCTTTCCATCAAAAGCTTTTTGATTCACTTTTTTTGCACTTTAATCATCTAGCTACATTTCTATCTTACCCTTCTCCCATACTCACTCATCTAGCACCCACAGTAAGTATAAGAGAAAGGGTTAATGGCTTCACTAGGCACCCATAACCTCTCCACTGCAAGGGCTATACTAATTGTGCTACATTTCCATCTACTACAATGGCTTCACACAACTAGGAACACACACCTTGCCGTGAGTACCATCCTATCCTCCTTTGACAGTGTATAACATGGACCAAGTAGGTTTATCTTTCACTGCTCACTATTCCATGTTTCATACATTGTCCTCCCACTCACTTACCCTTCACAGTTGCCAGATTCTGTCTAGATATACATTTGAGAAAATTTATGGCATGCTTTTTATCTTATATATTTGCAGGTATGTAGTTCTCTCTCCCATTCAAAAAGTCGGCCATAATGTTTTTCTTGGTCGTATTAAACTTGGCCAATTTGAGTTTAAATTTGTTTTTTCAATTTTGGTCATCCAATGACCAAAAGCTATAGATTATAGAATTTGTATATTTGATTCTAACCTATAAATATTTTGATAATATCTTTGTACGAAGTATTTTACTGATAACCTATTTAGACAAATATTGCTTAGATCATCTTTGTAATAAAAAGAAAACTCATTGTAAAACTACTATGAAAGTAAGAATTTCCGAAAGAGACTAGATAGAAGCCCAAGGGCCATGATAATGAGCTGTCTTTATTTGCTCAAAGTTTTATGTGGATTCTAATTTAGAAGGCCCAGTATTTAGAAACATTTCTTCCAACTTATTCTCTTATTGTTGGGGACCCTCTTTCGACAATAATAAGTCGATGGTTTCTAAATTTTTCGTCTGTTTATTAAGGCATATAAATGGATTCTCGTGTGTTGAGTGTGTTCAAACATGTGATATCGAAACTCTAATAATCAAAAAGTGTATACAGAAGTATTTTTATATTTGTGTGGTTCATTTTCTTTCTAAAAAATTGTAGATGACATTGCAGATTCTAATCCTTTTTACACATGGAAAATGGATGCATAATTTTCAAGTTAGTCGTACACCGTTTCTCGAAATATACATCATACATCATATATTTTCGATCCCTTCTTCTCGAGTGCTTAAAGAAGTTGTTTTAATTAACTAATATGTGAATATTTTCGATATTAAAGTTCATTTTATATAGATGTCAGCATTATTTGTTAAACTATACATAATTACATGCATTATTTGTTAACCTATATATTATATGAATGAGTAAACTAGGAGCTTGCATAAAACGTGATCATCAAGTAATTAACAATACAACTAGGCTAAAACGTGATAACGAAGTATATTTAACTACTGAAACCGAGGTGGACAACCACGTAGGACAAGATGAACGCACAGGTAGATTTAATTCACGTGCCAGCAAATGACGTAGGGACACCTCATCATTGTGAGCAGTATATATAATTAAAAGATTATTATAGTAATTAATGATGGTGCATATTTTCGATATTAAAGTTCATATTATATAGATGTCAGCAGTTCACGTGATTTCCTCGTGTAAGAAGCAGTTTGCTTTGCTTGCAGTGGTGTTAAAAATACTTGGAAATTACCACTCTTCAGCACCAGAGTTCTCGTGCACCTCTGCTTCACGGCTGACATTTCCATGGTTCCTCGCTTCTCTCATTGATACATTTATGTGAAGGGGTAATCCTGATTTTTTGTTTTGTATAAAAGCTCAGAAATTGCATTAAACCGAAAAGTATACTATAGTATAGTATGATTTATGAAGATCTAAAAAAAGTAAGTCAAAAACCTACACTAGAAATGACAAGAAAAATACTAATTAAAGAAGTAAAGATATGATGAAAGCAAACAAAAACATAAGGTCTATACTAAGGAAATGGACCTTTGCCAAGAACCTCTGAATGATAAAACTTAATAACATAAATCTTCTGCCACGGAAATCACTAAGGGGCTGTTTATTTTTTTTGTTAGCTAAGGGACAAATGGGTCCCACAGTCTCTTGCATCATCTTATTGGGGAGAGACATATATTTCACACTCTCCAAATTAAGATGATTTAACGGAATTAGTGGGCCCAAACAAGAAAAGTAATAATATTAAATGGATAGGCCCCATGTTCCCTCCACTAACAGAAAAAAAGAAACATAGCCTAACATAAGTTCACCAATGCTTTCGAGAATGGATAATTATTATGAAGAGTAATAAGATATGTACAGCTTTATTTCTTCTAATCTTTCTTTAAAATGATTTTTGTTGTAGCCTAATAGACAATTATGTATCAACTTTCAAACTTGTAGAAAATTGGTTATGTTTTTTTCAACCTTCAATTTGACCTTGAGAATCATGCCAATCCCATACCTCTATCCAAATGGTCCCAATTCTAAATGTCTATATCTTTGTTGTTTTTGCATCCAACTACTAAGGTCAAATATATTTTGTTACTTTTCATCATTAGTTCAATTCAAAATGTAACTGTAAATTAAATAAAATATCAATGTGATAAAAAGTTATTTTGATAAGTATCATGCACTTTATTAGCCCTCTATGTATGTTTCTCTCTCACAAAAACACTTTGATCTTTCTTTGATCGACAAGAGAGCAATGGTGGGGATTGGAAAAGACAAGATAGTTTTATAATAAATGAGAAAAAACATTGAATATTTGAACAGCAATACAAACAAATAATATTGTTCCATTATTTGAGTGCTCTTTTCTTTTCCTTCCAATTTGAATTGTTGAGTTCCTACCATTTTCATTATAAGAAAAGGACAACATTTGAGTTAATTAAGCATGTGTGACACTACAATCTACATCATACAATAAAACTTGCGTCCAAAATATACAATATGAAACTAAGAAACTTTGGCTTGATTGAGTATTAAAATTATACACAGCTAGTTCTTTTCTTTGAACAATGAAGACGAAGGTATTATTAAAAACGTCATCTTTTCTAGAGAAGGGAATCATTATTTAATAAGGATAGTACAACTTGCATGAATTCCAAATCCTATGATTTTATGTCTCCCTGAATTGAACTTTCTTGCTAAAAAAGAAATTACAATCCTCTATTTCCAATAATTTCTCAAATAAGCATAATAACCATTTTTATGCCCATAAATAATCCTCTCGATCATTTGAACTAATTAAGCACCCAGAAAGTGATGTTGCCCCGACTGCTGATGATAACCTTTCGATGATGTTCCCATGTGAATGTGATTACCACTCGTCATCGGCACGGGAAAGCCAATCCCAGCTGATGCAGAAGGCTGACGATTTTCGCCAGCCTTCTCGAGTGTCTGCACTTGATTCTT
>LBNU01012382.1:5362-25292 GCA_014162995.1 Artemisia annua
CTTTTCAATAAGGCCGTGTAGGCATCATGAACTTAATTTAATAGTGTAAATTATAATTGTGGTTATAACGCATTGGCTAATCCAAATATGTTATAACCGGGCCTATTATCTCATTCTGCTAATAAAGACAACCATCGAAACTACAAGTAAGAAAGCTTCAAATAATGATAACTTAACTCATGATTTGTAACAATATAAACCATCAAAAAAGCAAAAGTAATGGTTGTCCTCTATATTGTCGCTAAAAATTGTTATTCTCCAGCTTGAAAACTAGTGACATTTAACCAAAATGAGACAACGCGAAATACTCTTAACTGCAGAATTAGCAGTCAGGATAGATGCAAATACAAACCGTTTTTTTTAAACCGGAAAAAAAAAAACCGCAACCGTTTTTAAAAACCGGTTTTAAAAAAACCGAACCGTATAGACCGGTTCGATTTTTTTCCAAATACCGGTTTTTCCGGTTATGTACACCGGTTATCCGTTTTTTTAAAAACCGTTTAATGGTTTGGCTTTTTTGTTTGTTTTTTTTTTTTAAACACCCGCGTGGCCTTATAAAATATATATTTTGTATATATAAATAAAAAGAATGTAAAAATTTTATATAACAATATTGGATATAATAAAAGATTTCAGAAAAATAACAAATTAGGTGCGTTGAATGTTACCGAGAATAAAAAATAATAACAAATAGTGGTTTATTGAAGACGATACATTAAATTCAAAAACAAACAGAAGCGAGATAGTATTTTGAATTCAAAATTCAACTTGAAGGCGGATTAGGATTTTGAAATTCAATTCAAATTCAAGGCTGGGAGAATACAAATACAAACGAAACGTGCCCACCAAAGCCTTGCCCACCAAAGCTCCACAATAACCAAGCGGTGCCCACCAAAGCTTCTCTGAAAACTGTTCATTGCAGTGTGAAGACGATTCATTGAACTCTCATATCTGCTACGCTCAAGTAAATATCATTGAATTTTGAATCACATAATTTCTTGTCCCACGTTAACTCGTTAACATATGTTTGTACGGAAGAGGACCGTCAGATAGTGTCTGAACCTTTCTTAACCATATTCCAAAAAGTGGATTCACTAGAAATGCGATGAACGTAAGCCACATGTCGCTTAACAAGTTTTCTCTCAACTGACCAACATTAGCCATTGTAAACTTGTTAGAAAGGAAGTGTGGCAAACTATTATATGTCAGAGCTTTAGTATAGGGTGGTTAGAAATTTTAAATTCAAGATAGCGGGTATTACTTGAGGCGTTAAACTTTTAAAATTCAAATTCAAAAAAATAAAAAGACCCCCCAGAACTACTGAGCGGATATTACAAGACGCTAAATTTCAAACGATTAAATGGTTTTAATTTCCTTTTCTTAGTTTAATGTTGTAATCGTAGTTGTAAAATAATTGTACGTCGTTTCAAGTAATGTCAATCCTACGTTTAATATATTTTCATTAACAAAACAATTTCATATTTACTAAACACCTACATATTTACAAACCTTTATGAGAATATTGTTTAATTATATTTTTGATAATTAACAAGTTTATTAAATAAACGTTCGAAGTTTTTAATAAAATTTCGAAAAAAAACGAACCCGGTAAATAACCGAAAAAAAATCCGAATCCGAACATTTATAACCGAAAAAAACGAACCGGTAAAAAACCGAAAAAAACCGATTCCGAAAATTTATAACCGAAAAAAACCGTTCCGAACATTTTTAACCGAAAAAAACCGACTCCGAAAAAACTGAACCGAACCGAAACCGGTTTTTAGAAAAACGGGTTTTTCTAAAACCAGTTTTGGGAAAACCGAAAACCGGTTAAAACCGGTATATTTGCACCGGTTTTCGGTTTTCCCAAAACCGGTTTTCAAGAGATGTTACAAGAAGTATACTTCCAATTGACCAAAATTACTAAGAGCACCAGGTACAGTCAGTAGCATAGGTTCGTGTTATAGCAAAAAATGTTGTCACGTCAGATTTTCATCATATAACTCAGAACTTATAACTCAACTCAAAAACACCTTCCAACATCACTTAAGTTATAGAATACCCACGGGCCTTACAGATTTTTAACTTTTTTTCATTTATTCAAATAAAAACACAGATTAAACTAAAAAGAAAATTTTATTAATAAAATTAAGAAAAACGTAAAAAACGAATTACATGAAATAAAAAAATATGAAAAAAATATAAGAAAACTAGTTTGACGATTTCACATTTGGCCTCCTCAATAATAGTTGCATCCATCATATCCATCCTCATGGTGCTTGTTGCAATCATTTTCATTTCCTCGTTTCTCGTTTGAGTGTTGATTAACTGTACCCTCGCCCTAGTCTCATTTCTTATTTATTTCATCTCCATCTCACAGTCTAGAGCTAGTTGTTGCAACACCTCTTGAAAAACTTCTTGTCAATTGGAAGTGGCGGTTGAATTTGAAGATCGTTAACTTTTCAAGTTCCGTTCTTTGTCGGGTGGACGTAAGTTAACATCGTCTCCAAATAGCTCGGGCTCTTCTGTTGGTCGTCACGAGCTCTTCTTGTGTTAGGGGGGGTCGGAATGGAACCACATAGTTTGTCTTTCAAGAAGGTCATGCTTTTTAGTGAGTCCAAACTCTGCGTTCGATTTCATAATATAAATCTTAACAACGTGTCATCAAATCTTCATCCTTTTCACCACTAAGCCTTGTTATTTGGTTAACGATGTCGACTTTTCGATTCATGGATGTCTACTTCTCGGTCAACATGTTTTATTGGCACGCGTGATGTAGCCCTTCTTCGTTGCTTCCTCGTTGTATATTGTCAAGAATTTTGTACCAAAACGTATCCTTGTTTTGGTCAGTGACCGTGTTCAGGTACTCGGATACATGTACCCAAACACTCCGCCAAAATTAGTTCTTCTTATTGACTTCATGGCGTATGAGTGATTTTGGTTTTCTTTTACTTAGTCGGTCTTTTCCTTTTCCTTTGCCACGTTTGTTAGGTGAGGAAGGACCGACATTTTCACTTATTTAGGGTTGTTGTGTTTGTTGGAATTGTTAGGTTTGTGGGGTTTGTTGGTAAAGTAGTTGTGTTTGGGAATTTTTGAAATTGAGCGAAAAGTTGGAGTTGCTCGGTGAAAATTGATGAATTGGTTTGGAATTTAGTATGGCATACCAAATGGAGGAAGTTGGTTAGGATTTGAGGAAATAGAATTTAAGAATGGTGGTGTGTTTGAAATAGTAAAAGATGAAAAAATGGGTATTTAATTTCGTGGATTATTGAGCATTTGATTGATTCATTTTTGGTTGATCATTTTTTAGAGTTAAAAGTAAAAAATAAAGATCGGAGATAGAAGTGTTCATTAAAAATTGGCAATTTAAAAACTATTTAAATTTTTTTTTTAAAAGGTTTCAAAGTTGGAAAGAAGGAGAGTTATAATTTCAAAAAAAAATGGCAAGTTTTGTAATTCACTCCTTTTTTTAAATGTTAACTTTAGTCCGTTATACACATAAATAAATAAATAATAAATTTATTTATTTAAAAAAAAAATGTTTGCTATAACTTGGCTTGCGGGGAGGGCGTTGGAACTTATAACGCGACCATCAATATGGGGGCTCTAGTCATAGGTGGGCGTCATGCCCTATAAGGGTGGTGGCAATGTTGCCTAACCATGCCTCAAACTAAATTGTAATTAGCCAATAGAATGAATCCAACTAGTTTAATGCCTAATCATGCCTAACCATTTATTTTTAGTGACAATGTCATGCCTAAGCATGCCTAAACTTTTTTTTTTTTTTTTTTTNTTCCAGGAATGTGATGTTTTTCTTCATGTATCTCGAATAACCGTGCAATGTCATGGGTTGTCGGCCTACGTAAGAACTCTCGACCATATAACTTTATAATCGCATCGCAAAATTTGTCAAGACATTCACCTAGAAAACACAACAACTTTTAATATAAAAAAACAATCAACGAATTAATTTTTGTACAAAAAACAATTTAAAAAAAATGAATAACGAATAAAAAAAATATAATAACGAAAAAAAATATAATAACGAAAAAAAAATATAATAATAACCTGAAGTTCTTCGTGCCATGTTCAAATAGTCATCAAATCTATCCGGAGGTTCACCCGTTGCTAGTTGCCGTATTGCCGATGTGCATTTATGTAACGGCGTGAAACTTGTTTTTCCAAACGCGTCTTTACCCTCTTGAAACCATTTGAATTGCGCTTCAATGTCACCAACAATTTTTAAAAACGTTTTACTCATACGAAAACGTTCACAAAAAACTTTTTCGTTAAACTTTGGTTGTTCAACGAAATAGTCATTCATTAGATTTTCTAAAGCTTTATCACGAAAACGTTTGACATAACCACGGATGAAGGTAGAGTTTGCCGTGTCTTCAAGAGCTTCGTATGCGGCTAAAAACGTTTCGATTGTACTACCGGATTCTTCGGATGAATCGGTGGGAATAATTATCTCGTTTGAGGATGAAGAAGATGATGACATAGTTACTAGGATGTAAATTGTATGTGTGATTTGAAATTATAGTGTAGATGTGAAAATAAAATGGAAAATGGTGAGTATTTANCAAATTAAATGCCAACAACGGTCGAATTTTGGATCACCGATTCGGTGAAGATCACCGAATGTCTTGCCGAAACTATGACGCCGAGCCTTTGGCAATGTGATGCCGATTGATACCGCTTGATGCCGAGCCAAAAAAATGAACGTTGCCAGTACCCTAACATACCCTCACCGGTGCTCTAATAACGAGCCAAAAACAAACCAACAAACATTCCTAAGAAAATTTAGGGGATTGATGACATCAATTTGAGCGCACTGTGAACCCAATCATTTAATCTAGTGCATGTATAGTAACTGCATTTGTGCACGTCTTGATTTTCACAAAATTAGTGCACACATTAAATTGGAAGTTGGAACAATGTAGATGAATCAACAGCAGATGTTACATGATCCATTTAGTCATCATGTCAAACCTAACAAGCAAAATTCAAGTCCCGCGCATTTTAATGACAAAGAAAAGAAAGCATAACCTAAAGAAAATATAATAAAGTGATATCTTTTTAAGCAGCGGCACTCTTTCCTTTCTTCTTCTGGAGCTTCTTCATGTAGAACTCAAGTTCTTTGCCCTCCAATATGTACCTGTCAAAATACAAAATATTACGAGTAAGACATTTATGCACAGCCATGTGCACCATTTTTGGTCTTGATATGCCAAAAAAACCTGAACTTAAAGAATCTTAAAACTGCTTGCGCAGATCAAGATGGATAAACTAGCATACCCGTCAGCACGACCACATTGGCCAGGGCGTGATGAGATTGCAGCTAAAAGACGACCACCGGAGAATTGTTCTTCAACATGTTGGTCAAGTTTGCGTTCCTCTTGACGCTTCTCTATTTTCCTCACAACATGGTTGCTCTTCTTGGTCTCCTCTGTGGCACCTTCAGCTTCCTAAAATGCAGACATTTGATATAAAAATTTAGTACTGTTTAACAGACATTCTAGCCAATAGCACTAAATATTTTCAACTGTTACAGACGAAAGTATTGAACTTTCCAAAAAAAATGTTTAGTCAATAGGATGTTTTGCTTAAAAACCTCCTCGAAAGGCGATGCTTCCTACGTATATAAATTAATTTACCTGCCAAGATTTTCAGAAACAAACAAAAAACAAGCAGAAGCAAAACATGTATCGAGTACAGAGGTGTTTGAATGTTTCTAGTGTTTAGGTATTGAAAGTCTGATTATTGAACTTTTAAGAAACAGTTACCAGTTTCCTGTATTTGGGTAATCTATTTCTAACTATACTTATCCGCTAATTTAAGAGCTCAAAATCACTGAATAATCAATTATGTGTCATATAAGCAGCACCACAAAACAATAATAGTTACATTTTTAGGCAGCAAAAGCACATTAAAACACTGTCTCAGCTAACTCATGCACCACATTTTATTACAGCTGATTTATCTAATTTTGATTATTCAATATCACACAGTTACTTTCAATTCGCAAATCCAAACACCCCCTTAAACTTTTACTGTAGTAATTATAGTCGTGATTTGTGAATAACTATATAATGTGAGCTAACCACGTTTTAAGTACAGCTAATGAGAAAATTAGTGAATCATATACTGACTTGCAGCAGAAACTTAACACCAATAAACAAGTAATCAACATTACAAAAAACTACAAAAGTTTCAAGAGAACCATAGCCAACTTCAACAAAAGCATACCTCTCCCTCTTTCTTGGCAGCGGCTTTCTTCTTGCGACCAAGGTCAACACCATAGTGTTGAAGATACCATTGCTTAAACGGTGCAGCATCAACTTGAACAATGGCACTTTTCACCAACGTCTGAGTCCTGACCAACTCGTTGTTTGATGAATTGTAAACCACATCCAAAATACGGGTCTTTCGGGTCACAGCCTCACTACCCCATGAGTAGTTACCTGTATCCAACCTCAATGCACGCCATTTCACATTACCACCTCGAACCCTCACCCTTCGTACAGTCTTGTTGGAGGAAATCTTAGTGTTGGCTGCCTGCCTTCCTAGCTCATACCTTAATACAAGAGAACACTTATTATAATGGTGTCCATAATAATTTTCCGACATTGAAAATCAGTCTTGCATCAGATACATTAACATTACTGGTTGGCATAACCACTCAAATACAGCTACAGAGCACAAAAACATCATTGTGCTGCTAGTTCATTTCACAAAATCATTTAGTAATGTAGCTGTATCTATAATTATAAGGTGTAAACTGCCGTAAAAGCTAAAGGCTTCTTTCATTAACGTTTCAAAAATAAAGTGGGTGAACAAAATCTAAAAACTAACGCTCGTTGCCAAACACAACCTTGGTGTTTGGCACTATTGCGTTTAAAAATCACATATAAATAGTTTCTAGTGTTTAAACATAGTAAAACCGATTCAAATTATACAAATATTTTAACGTCAGATAATCAAATTCTATTGTTCGTCATGCCGGTATGTTTGGGTCGCAACATTTTGAAGCAACTAGCCTTAACGTTTGGCAAGTAGCATTTTAAAATTTTGTTTAAAGCTAGTAAACTTTTTATTTTACGAATGCTACTCCAAGAAGTAGTAGAATATAAACGCTATTGCTCTCTGCTGAAGCTTCCTAGTTCCTACTACTAGCTAGTTTTGCCAAACACACCAGCAGATGCAACAAGGGGGTGTTTGTTTCAGCTTCTATAGCCGCCTTATAGCTTATTTGGTTTTGGGCTTATGTTTCATAAGCTCACTTTTGTGGCTTATTTCAAAACTTTCCGACTTATATAAGTTCATTATGTCAAAATAAGCCGGAAAAAGTGAGCTTATGAAACATAAGCCCAAAACCAAATAAGCCATAAGCCGGCTATATAAGCTGAAACAAACACCCCCCAAAACCAACTCTAACGACTACCCGATCATTACGACTTAAGCACAGATCCAAACACTATCCACCAATCCCACTTTATTCTACCTAGTCATTTTACACATATTAATTCATAGCATATAATCCAAAACAAAATACCAAACACCACCTAAAACAATATTAATCCAAACACATTACAAAACTAAACAAACCAAAAAGGACAAAATAAAAAAAGATTACTTTCGCTTCTTCCTCCATGCCTTCTTCTTGCCACCAGTGGCACGTCTCTTATGCATAGAGTCACGTGATATACCTGAAAAAAAAATTTCAAAACATTAATAAAAATCATTAGTACTTTTTACAAAAAACTGAGATCTGGGTAATGAAAGTAAGTGATTAGTGAAGGTAATTGTGTGATTTGAGATTTGAGAAAGTACCCATTTTGGCTGATTCAAAGAGGGTCTTGTTTTTAGGGTTTTATTGTCACGCCTCCAGAAAGAAAATATTAGGGTTTGGTAATGTGGAGTTAAATGATGGAGTGAGAGTTAGGGTTATTTGGTTTGAGGTCCTTTGGATTTGTTTAGATTGAAGTTATTGGTCCTTGTAGTGTTAGGTATTAGAATTGTACCATGAGGTCTTTGGTTAAGTTGTCGAAATAATTGTCACTCGATGTAAACTTTTTTTTAACGGCAAGTTAGTACAATACTATCGGTTAGCGAGTCAGAGACTCGACGTATCTGAGTTGGCAGAGCCCAACACAGATTCTTACCTAGAAGGAAAACCCAGTGAGCCTCGAACATGAGACCACTTGGAAACAACCTCCCCAAAGCTTCTTAGGAAACCTCAGGCGGCCAACTGAGCTAAGCCCAGTTGGTTTGTCACTCGATGTAATGGTCACCAAAACTATAGACGTCAGCAACACATCACCATTTAGTATACCATCAAACCATTTTCTTTTATAAAATTGATATATACTAAAATTAAACTTTCATTAATAATTAAAAACATTACATTAAAAGTTAAAATAAATCACACATATAAATACAACTTTAATTAAATTCACGTGAAAGGTGTTCGACCAAGTCGGAACAAAGGTTCTGATATGTTTTGAGAATGTAATATGTAACGTTTGTTCGTGAGTTCATACTAGAGTATCCTCACGATGTTGTTCCTCGAAGTTAAAATTATGAGCTATTGCCTTTTGGCAAGAGACAATGGGCGTGTGGTATTGGCTATTAGAGCCCATTTTTTCTTTAGTACATCAAACGCTTGTTCCACATATGTTTTTATACATGTTTATTTTGCTATGCAAAGTTTAGACGAGTTTTAACAAATGGAAGCCAAATTTGATATTTATGTGCTAATATGAGGGCTTGGTTTTGAAATTGAACTCTTCTATAAGTTAATAAAAGAATTATTTGTTACAAAACATTTTTCTCCCATTATATAAAAGATTTATTGCAAATTTGATTTTGAATAAACTTAGAGTAGGGATCCAGTGAGAAGAAAACTTAAAATGAGAAGGATGAGAAATAGCTATAACCACACATTTGAGAGGCATCGAGTTAAATTAGATGCATCTCTATTCATTTAGATGCGTCCCAATTAGTTTCGAAAATGATTTTTAAGCGAAAATGATGCAAAGTAGTAATACCAACAAATTTGACCCGTAGTGGACGAAAAATACATAGAATTCATCTAACTTGATGAAATGCATCTAATATATGTATATGCATCTAATTTTTTACTAGAAAATATATTATGGTGTATCTAAAAGATTAGAGATGCATCTAATTCAAGTCAATGCATCTCTAATGTGTGGCTATAGTTATTTCTCATTCTTCTCATTTGATCCTAAGTCTAATGTCCATTTCCAAATTTTTATGTTACATGTAATGAATTTTAGGCTTGATCCATCCGTGAAAGAAAATGTGAAAAGAGAAAACTCTGTTTGCAAAGAATTCAAGCACAATAAAACATGTTTTGTGTGTGTTTTTTTTTTAATAGTCACCTTAAAATAAAAATAAGTATCATTTTTCATTCACAAACTCTTACTAGATCCTTGCGCATAGCAAATGCCCGAAAGAAATAACTCGGTTAAAGTTACTGTACAAGAGTTCGAAAAGGTGATGTGTGTTTCGTGGTAGGTATTTTTATATTCAAGTTTTAGTATTTATATTTAGTTGGACTTATACCTTAAAGATACACTTTTCACGGGCAGTGTAACCGATCAAATGTAGCTAGTGGGGTAAGTACGAGGTCGATCTCGGGAATAGTATGCTTAGATCCTATTTAGTGCATTTTACAAGTTTAAAGGGTGTTTTAATTGATTTGATTAATTAACTACTAGAAAGCATAAAATGTAAACTAAAATAATTATATTAAAGTTGTGAACAATGAGAGAAAGAAGTGCTAGTCATGTTAATCCTACTCCATTTTAGTAATCCGTTTATTAGTGCAACGATTTAATTGCAAAGTACTGGTGACGTCAGGATATGTGGGGAATGTCTCCTTGGTCCAGATAACACCCCCACACTCCTATCTAACCTAGACTAGACCACTTGGTCCATGTATCTAGCCACAATACATGTAATCTCCTAAGCCATTTGGTCCATGAACCTATCGGATTACAATATGCATAAAGTTATGTCATCTAATCTATGTGATTTATCAGTGGTATCCACTTGGTCCATGTAATACCATACTCATTCTCCACTTGGTCCATGTAAGAAGAGCACGCGCCTACTTAAATGTTCTCATAATGTACATCTAATATCCAATTGGTCCATGTGATACTAGGCTTAAACTACTTAAACAAATAAACGAGCATTGAAACAATAAACACATAAACTAAACAATACAAGACAATAGATCTAAACAAACGGAAATACTATCATAGAATATTCATAAACATGGCTAACACCAAAGTGTGTTAGGCTGTTAGCCCATAATGTATGTAAAAGCACAAATGTATAATTCAAACGATACACAAATCATAGTGAAAACAATATGCAAACCGAATGATTAAGCTTAATGTGATGATACGAGACCTTCTCTCCTTGTTATCCTAGCTTTTGGGACAGGCCTTGGAATGGTGAAATTCAGCTGTGGTTAAAAGTGGCGAGTAAAAAATCGCGTTTAGGGCTTGTATTTATAGTCTTCTGTTAGGGCGAGATTACGGCGTAATCCTAAGAGAATATGGCGTAATTTAGATATCTTGATTGCTGACGAAGAAAGCATATTCCAAGAATATTCTGCATATCTTTTAAAATACGGCGTAATCTTGAGATGAGATACGCCGTAACCTTCAAATCTTCGAAATACTTGGACGGGGGATAAGATATTCATTACGGCGTATAGCCAGAGTTTCATACGCCGTAATCCTTCAATGGTTGACTTGGGCTTTGACTGTAGAGCTTCCAATTACGGCGTATTGCCAGAGTTAAATACGCCGTATTCTTCAATGTTCACAAAGACTTAGTGAATTCTTCCAGGTACTAATACGGCGTAAGGCCAAAATTTATTACGCCGTATGCTCTTTACAACTTGCATACAAAATAGCTCCAAATAATCACGTCTTCAATCCGTTCCTTTAACAATATTGCTCCATGATTACTGAAAGAAGAAAACTAAATCAATTAAGTATTAATTCAGATATAAATATGCATAATATGAGCAAATTACATGTGATAAATATTCAACAATATAGGACTTATCAAAAGGCATGTCATCCAATATGTTGCATACTTGCATTGTGTTAAGCCAAGTTTGACAGCTTATTGTAATAACTCGCCTCACATCAATAAGATATAAAACATTTGAGGCCCTTATAAGTTTAAAGTAGTGGGATATACTCATATAGTGTCCTTACATCATACTGATTTATTTTACTACACTTGAAAAACTCATGTGGCATGATAAAAGAAGATGTTGATTTTGAAGATTTCTTCTAGAGTTCTATATAAAATGTTTAATTGTGATATCAAGATGCTATAACATGTCCTGTCTCAAGAATTTCGTAGTAATCAAGTGTCCTTAATTACAAAATATACAGTTGTTATGAAGCAATCAATCATAAACCATTTAGAGCTTGTGCGATATCAACATGTGCTTGTGAGTTTATAACTCAAGTGCCATGTTTGATAATGAGTTCACTTACTTACATCACGGAGCATGTACTTAATAGTATAGATAATAAACAAGTGATCGTGTGGCGTTTTCAAACTATAAAAACTCGTCGGAAACAACTATGTTTATGATGCTATATGTGCAAATAATTTATGAACCCGGTGGTTGATTTTTCTGGCTCCACATCTACTTGTAGTTGATTAAGAAGGCGTGTGATGGCCTTATAGGTTCCTTGATGAATATACAAAATTAATACAGTGTGCATTATGCCATGTATGATGTATCATCACATGAACAAAATGATATTCAACCCAACATTAGACTTAATGGGCTTGGGCCGTGAATATATTGGGTAAAAGGTAAATGAAATATTTCAAGAGTAGCAAAAGACCAAACTAAATAACCCAACTTGTCATGGACGCGTAAATGAGTACAAATTTACACCATGTGCTTTTATTTTGCAGCTTTATTTTGGGTAAAAAAGATTTTTCACCATGGTAAAATTATTTTGCAGCTTTATACGTCTGGTTAATGTATATTTACTTCTTAACATTTGTTCCAATGACGAGTTAATGTCGTTTATTTAAGGCAATCAAGAATATCATAATACTAAGGGTGCACCCGTGTATAACGATCGGATTTTGTAGTGGCAAATCGTTATAATTAAGATATTGCGGTAAAGTGTTTCGTAATAGCGTCATGAAATTGACGTTTACAAGTTGTCATCATCATCCTAGATGACAACAACATCATACCTATTCAAGTTTTAAAAATTAGGATTGAAATTTGGATCGGGATTAAAAGCCGGATTTAGATGAATCTGTAAAAAAGAAAAAAAATGGTAAAAATTGAGTAATTTTAGAAACTAATATATTATGAAATACTATATTAGACGAGACATAAGAGCATAATAGTAATTTAACATTTTCACTTTGAAGTTTTTAAGCAAAAACATTTTATCTTTATATATATACCAGGGAGATACAATATCTCACACTATCGTTATCCACTTGATTGTTAAGCATCTCACGGATACCACACAAGTCCTTTTAGTGATGATTTGTGTCGTAACAAATGTCAACTTTGGGTGGCTTCGTATTTGTTGTGGCAACTTTACGAATGATGTAAACTGTGTATGAAGTATGAACAATGAAGATAGTTCAATAGTTTTTCTGTAAAGTATTTGAAGTATGCTATATGATACATCTAAAAATTGCCATCCTTCTTCAAAAGAATAACAAACCAAAAAAAGGTCACTTTACTACTTGCAAAGTTGCAATAAATAAATAAATAAAACTTCACTTAACTATGCATAAACAACACTATTTTTATCATTTTAAAAACATTACATTACAATAACGTGTCCGTTGTGGGATTAGTTAGTGATCTTTTTAGTGGTGGAAGCTTGTCTTTTTAGCAATGGGATTAGTTGATAATTAAAGGTAGCTTCCTTGGAATGTACTTGGTTTGTTCATATGCTAGTGATTAACCCACTAGCCAGTAGCCTCTTTCTTCTATTTTTATTTTCAGTATGAGGATGGTGCTTTCTTTATTTCTGTATCACAAAACAAATTTTAGTTTTTAGAATAAAAATATGAAACCTGCTTCATATGAATGAAATCTTTAGGATAAAAGACAACTTGAATGTAATCGGAATATCGGATTGGGCCCAGAAATAAGGCCCGGTACACCCATTGGTCATTTCTGGTGTCAACAAAAGGCCCTATGCCCCTATCTCTCAAATGTATGAGAACGAGTGTAGTAAAAATTTAAAAATAAAATACTTTAGCATATGAATTTCACCAATTGATTGGTTACGTGTGGCTGTAATTAGCTAATTAATAGTATCTTTTATTATTATTTTTTAGAATTAATAGTATGTTTAAGTTATTTTCTATATGCATATAATTAATAGTATGTTTAAATTATTCTTTATATGCTTATCACTAATCATAGAAAAACTTAATAAATATTTTTTGAGTGATATTTAATTTGTTATATTTAAGCTTGATTTGATATTTTTTGTGTTTTATTTTTTATCCGTTTTGTTCGTTTAAGAAATTATTATATGACATTATGAATAACACAAAGTTTTAATTATACATTATAAATGATCATTTGTAAACAATAAAAAACTTAACATTAGTGTTTTGGTAAAATAAATTCACACATATAGAGCATCTTTATGAGGAAAAAAACAGTTTGCTTCAATGTATATGTGAGAAAATCAATAAAAATAATAATAATAATAATAATCTTTTATATAATAAAAGAATTACATCATTTCGGAGTGTTTTTGCAAAACCCTTCTTATTGAAAAAAAAATTAGACCAATAGGAGAGCTCGATTTTGCCACGTCGGCGAAATCAAGCAATATGATTGGTCAATAGAAAGTCAAAATTGAATTGATTTTGGTCAAACTTTAATAAATTTGGTGGAGAATTTGATTGAGAAAAAAAAAACACATAAAAATATAGGTGTCAAATTTATGAAAATAAAAACTTAAAAAAATAGGGGGTAATTAATAAAACATTGGTGGTTGAATTTTAAATATATTATATGGAGTTAAGAGTAAAATTATAAATCTCCATGTTTTTTATAACTTTAGATAATAAACAAATAACCCCTTACATTTTATACTCCTACACTTTATAATATGAACTTTGTTACAATTACATGAGTATTATTATTGGTTTGAGACTTCCACCCATTAAAACTTACAAAATTTTATATATGTATGAATTAGTTTTAATATACGTTAAATACTTTTAAAATAAAACTTAGTTTTAAACTTTCATCTATTATAATATTTTTTTTACTATGTACGTTAAATATAAATAAAAACTCATGTTATCCTATTTAAAAGTTTAATCTATAAGTACACGGGTTTGAATATTAAATACAGTTAAATTTTTATTAACGGTAATATAAATATCAAATGTTAATTACGAGTTACTGTGATATGAAAATAAATATACGCAATTGTACTCATAACAAATAATGTAATTATTATTTAAAGTTTATATACGGATATCCGGAAAAATATTTTTAAACAACTTTACGAAGTATATTTTAACTTCATCAACGCTCATTATTTGCTACTAAACTCACACATTTTGTACAACATGATATCAATAGTTATAGTTAAACAACAACATCAACCTCAACATTAACATCTATGTCAGCTAAACAAAGTTAAATCTTTCATCTAGGGGTGAGGAAAACCGCCCGAGTCCCGACAACCGACCCGATCCCGACATAAACCGATAGTTCCGAAACCGAATAATAGCTTCTCGGGTAGGGAGTCCGAATGAATTTTTAGCATTTTCGGGATTCGGGACGGATCGGGACGGGCCAAAAACCGACAAAATACAAGCAAAAACCGACTACTTTCTGGACGGGCCAAAAAACCGACTACTTTCGGGTTGGTATTCGGTTTACGATTTAGGTGACTTTCGGGATCAGGATAAGTTGGGTCGGGTTGAGATCCGGCCCGATGCTCAACCCTACTTTCATCCAATAAAAATTTTACAAAATATTAATTGATTGCATACTTATTAGTTGTCTTTATATCACAATTTTTCATGGGTAAATTTTTATATGTCTATATAGTAAACAAAAATTTTAAAATAAATTTGATTTATGTGTAAACCCATGTGATCAAAGAACCTTTGACCCAATAACATTATAATAAGACACGCTCAAGAATCCAATACAAGGTTGATGCCACGGTAATATTCACAATTTCTGCTAACTATTTTTCTTACTTTCGCACATGTTGATGCTTTAACTTTTAAAAATATACATATAATTTTCTGTTTTAAACGATAATACTATATAATTAAATTCTTCTAGAAAAACCCCGTGCTTGCACGGGTATTATAACTAGTGAATATACTAAAAAAAACTATAAAACAAAACTAAAAATAAGTTAAGAATTAAACTAAAGTTAAAAGTATAAATTACTAAAACCCTTGGGTGAAAAGGTAATTTTATATGAAGGTAGAATAAATAGTTATATAACCATGGCTAAGCAAATAACTAGCATCCAAATTTATTTGATTATATTATGTATTGTAAGCGTGAATAAAATATTAAACAAATTCTATAAACAGTAAAAAGTGATTGTATATATTTGTAATTGTAATTGTAATGTAATGAACATAACAATCGTATAAGTTAACATAATTTTTTTTTATTTATGTTAGGTTACCATGTTACTTTAAAATAAACTATTTATGAATGTTGTTTGATACGTGATGATAAATTGAAATAAAGGGATAATGAACAAAATGTCATTTTATGGTGAAAAAAAAAAAAAAAAGGAAAGAAAAGAAAAGAAAAGGTGACTAGAGTGAAAATAGCAACTACGGTAGGAATGAAATGCACGATGAATTAATCACTTCATTTCAAAACTCAAAACAAGCAACAATTTTGCACTTTATTAGACTGATTCCGACTTTTATTCCTACCTACTAAACGCTACATTAACTCCTTGAAATAAGTCATGGATCGAGACTTACTTATGCTTGTATATATTTAGTGCATTTTGAACTAACACTTGAGTTTTGCTTCATGGACGTCAAATAAACTCAAATGGCAACATACATCAAAACATATCCGAAAACGATCTTTTCCGATAGTTGCGCATATTGACTTATTAATGTCAAGATTGTAACAGTTTAATCTTATATTCCATTTTTTTTTTCTACATTTGACGAAAAGAAAACAAGAAGAGCATGAAAAGAAAAAGGAAGACTTGATGACTTTGTATATCTCTAGTCTCTATCAAGTGGATGTCGCTTTTGGACCCAATTGTCAACTAGAGAGAAAAATGTGTATAGTTCGATTTAATATATGCAAAGGAGAATTTATTTGTCAAAAGACTAATCTGGAGTGATTATGATTTCAAATTCTAATTAAACTATTTAATTTAGTTATTTATGTACAAACCAAAAAATTCTAGCCCTTTAACAAAAATTGACATATACTAGGTTTTTATTTATTTTCAAGACTAGTTATAATGCCCGCGCACGCGCGGGTTTTTTTTAAAAAATTTGAATGATATATTTTTATTTATTAAAAAACAAATAATTTAATTTTTATTTTGCTTGATTTATGATTTTTAATTGTAGTTTTTTATGATTAAAGATAATCATTTAAATCTTATCTATATTTTTTTTATTTATCTTCTACTTGTATAGTATATCAACAAAACGAATTTAAAAACTTATAAATTAAATAATAATTACATATTACCTAATAAGGAAATATTCTTTTTTTCAAAATGACAAAGTACCCACTAGGGGTTTTGTTTTATTATATAAGAGATATAAGATTCCAATATTAAAAGATGGGAAGGGATATTGATATCCATGTGGATAATAATACCTTTCTAAGTTTTTTAAAATATTTTTTTTTTATAATTTTATTTTTATTATAAAACTACAAAACAGAAAATATGAAATTATAAATATAAAATTTGACAGATCAAACGTACTAAAAAACAAAAAATATGAAACAAAAACGGATAAAAAACTGTTTATATTATTAAAAAAAATGATAAAATGAGGGAGAAAAGGGTAAGATATGGGCCTGGGGATATATGGTTAACAATACTATTAAAAGATTCCAATATTGACACTCGTTTTCAGTAGGCAAATGTGCCACTCTTTTATCTATAACAAGGATTTTTTAACTCGTGTTTTGTTGCAGGGTACGAGTGTTACATGAAAAGGATTTACGCTATATTAAAATCGGTTTTAGTTTTTTCCTAATACAATATTTTAAGCAATATACAAATAATTATAAATATTAAATTAATAATCTTAAAAACTTACTTTTAGAAAAGAAAACAAAAAAGTTGCTAATTTGGTTATACTAAAACAACTTAACTACAAATATGCAAAGATTACATTTTAAACTAAGGATCGGTAAATAAGGTAATGACAAGGATATTTTATATTTATTTAATCTTTCACGTAAGGATATTTTTCGTTAATTGAGATTTTCAGGGACTATTTATGTAAATTTGTGTTACACAAACAACCCTATATTCCACACCTAGCAAGATATTAATAAAACTACAAAATATACAACATGGTAAGTACCAAAATTAGAATAATAAAATGAAGGGTCAATTCCCAAAATAAGCCAAAAAGTTTTCCAATTTCCCAAAATAAGCCAAAACGAAACTGTTTTCCCAATTTAGTCAAGTGCGACCGTGCGATCGTGCGAATTTTATAAGGGCTTGACACGTGTGGGGGACAATAGTACAACCCAATCATTTGCAGGCCCACTTGGTCTTTGACTTTAATTATTCGATCGTGCGATTTTCTAATGTGCTAACGTGCGATATTCTCCTATGCACGTGACCAACTTTATTGGAAAAGAACAAAAAATCTCTGCACAAGATCTAAGGGTACATGTACTATATCTTTTTTTATTACTTGGGACATGTACTATATCATTTTTTATATCTTATTCCAACCCAATTTCAAAATCAAACACTACACACACATAAACTACACCGATCAAAATCAACCGATCAAAATCAAACACTAAACTACACCGATCAAAATCAACCGATCAAAATCAAACGCTAAACTACACACACATACACACATACACGCACAAATGATAAGGTGTTAGTGGATCTGTATTTTCTCGGTGTTCAATGGCTCCTAAAATTAACGTAAGCCTAAAAAAAATTTATTTTTGTATTTGTTATGAGGGTTTCGTAAGAGCATCATCTGATTTTTTTATATTAGGGTTTTGTTTAAAAAATATTCTTATGTTATTTGGCAACTCATTTCATCGATTGATTTTTATGTATAGGGTTTCATCGATTGATTTTTATGTATAGGGTTTTGATATGAATTTAGTAAGATATTTGTGCTCGTCAGATAGTTGTGTTCGTTGCCCTTAATATGCAGAATGAAGGTTTAGCAGATTATTGATTTGGGTTAGTGTATAAAGGTTTATTTTTTTAGGGTTTATTTAAAAAAGGCTTATTTGATTAGGGCTGACTACTTAATAGGCTTATTTGCACTTTAGTTTTACTGATTAAAAAGGTTTCTTGAGCACATTAGCAGTTTATTGATTTGGGTTAGTGTACAAAGGTTTAGTTTTTTTAGGGTTTATTTAAAAAAGGCTTATTTGATTAGGGCTGACTACTTAATAGGCTTATTTGCACTTTAGTTTTACTGATTAAAAAGGTTTCTTGAGCACATTAGCAGTTTATTGATTTGGGTTAGTGTACAAAGGTTTAGTTTTTTTAGGGTTTATTTAAAAAAGGCTTATTTGATTAGGGCTGACTACTTAATAGGCTTATTTGCACTTTAGTTTTACTGATTAAAAAGGTTTCTTGAGCACATTAGCAGTTTATTGAACATTAGTTTAGTGAATATGTCAACTTTATTCCTTTGGTAAAGAACAAATTTATGGGTATTGAAAGATAAAATTGATATCTTGTTCATTTTTTCTTTTATGTTCGAGTAGTGTTTTTGTTTTGTGCTGGGATATGTATTTTGGAGATTGAATGGGATTTGTATTCTGGCAAATAATTCAAGATATGAGTTTTTGAAGCATTTATGCAGCCTATTGTTCCATTTTAGGTATGTTGAGCTGTTTTTGCAGATCTAGCTAGTTCTTTAAGCCTAAATATTTCGGTATGTTGAGCCTTATGTATACATTTGATCTTAGGTCTTTATCTCAGTATGCTATAAGTGAAGTTCTCCTATAACTTTTTGGTTTTTATAAAAACTTTGGATAAATTGAAAGACTACTTTTTTATGTTTTTGGTATGCAGATGTAAATTAACATGCTTGATTGTTCTTTATTCTAAAATTTGTTTACCTGTAAATGGAAGCTAGCAGTTAAAGATGTGTTATTTTATCTGAATTGTGTTATGACGTCTTTGTTATTTTCTTGATCGTTGTTATGTTGTTTTTTGTTTTAATGGATGTCATGTTTGCTTGTCCATCAAGACAGTCTTCTGTAAAGATCATATCTCTTTGACGTCAAAACTTTTTTTACAACCTTGTCAAGTTTACCTTTTTTTATAAATTTTTTGACATCGGCAAAATAACCAATCATTAAACAATCTTCCTCAGGTTTCATATAATCAACCCCCCTAACCCATGGCCCACTATTAAAATCAGAATCCTCACCCACATCATGAACTACTTTCCAAATGTACTCCTGTGTCTCCATTACACCACCATCATTCACAGCTTCCGGAATATCCGTAGTTTTGGTGGATAGTCGGAGATCCGAGTCGTCTATGTCAAGTAATTCTTCCCAATTTGGTGGTGAATTCATTTTCACGTTTACTTATTGGAGATTTTAACAAAAAAAAGTTTATAAATGTTTGTGTTGTAATAACAAGTGTTATTGACTACTATA
>LBNU01012383.1:3851-38386 GCA_014162995.1 Artemisia annua
AACAACTTTCAAACTTATATTACAACTGAAACGTGAGTAAGGCTGAGAATTTAGGAAAACAGATTACACATTAAAACTAAGATTAAAACATACTTAAAAACATATTAAAAAGCATAAAAATAAATAAAAGCATGCCTTCCAGGCTTACAATATGGTCCTATTTATACTAGAAGCTAAGACTTAGGGCTTTTCTTTGACTTGTGCTTCTTCTGTGAGAGAAAACAGCCTTGGGCACTGTTTGTGCTTCTTTGGAGTAAATCCCACCATTGGATTAATCTTGGAATCATCACAACCTTTAAATATATTTTGGAGTTGTGGATTACCAGCGTGGCAATGGAGGCCAGTTGGTATCAATACTTGTGGAGACGAGCTTCTTTGTCATGGAGTGTCTTGGAGGAGCTTTTGAGGTGGGGAGATTAAGTGTTGCAGGTAAAGCAAGGTCTGGTTTATCTGTTGGGTAAATGAGGGGAAGGGGAGAAAGAGGGGTTTGACCATTTGACCCTGAAGTTATAAAAACGTGGGGTGGGTTTTATTTGGGATTGGGCCTGGAGTTGTTAATAAAAAGGGATGGGTCGGTTTAGGGTGTTGATTGGATTATCCAAGCTCCGTTTTGCTCACATTTGCCTTGTTTTCAATCCTTTTGTACCTAAAAGACACGAAAACACACTCCAAGGATATTTGTAACATTATATGGTCATTTTTGGGTGTTTTTGGTTGTTTTGACTCGGAAAATGGAAGAAAAGATATGTGTAAAATGACACATATCAAATCCCCCACACTAAGCAATTACTAGTCCCTAGCAATTCAAAATTTAAGAACAAACCGTTTTGAAAATTTAATGGATTTGAAATCTCTTTACCAAAAGCCATTACTTCTGGAGTAGCCAAATGTTTCAGTTCAGGTAAGAACTATGGTACACTGATAACCAAATGATTTTGAGCAAATCACAAGCTATTAACGGATTTGATTTTTCTTTACCAAAAGCCGTTTGCTTCTGGACTAGCCAACTCTTTGATATCATCTTGGTGAGTTGATTACCAGTTATGGTTTTCCACTGCCTTTACCGCAAGCCATAACCTTGCGGGCTAGCCAACTCTTCACTATTAAAGATATGGTGAGTTGAGCACCATACAATTTTTGGCAAATTGTCAGCCATAAACGGATTTGATATATCTTTACCTAGAGCCGTTTGCTCCAGGATTAGCCAGTCCTTATGTGTGCTAGACATGGTGGACTGATTACCATTTATTTTGTTAGTGCAAAGCACTTTCAAAATAAAAAAATTTTGGTCAAAACGGGGTTACCAGGGGACTAGGAGGTACAAATGTGATCAAATTCGACTAGAATTTCTCCCCCACACTTAGAATTGAATATTGCCCTCAATATTCAAAGTACCGGCACTTAGCGGAAACTTTGAACGGAAAAAGGTAATACTACTAGCCAAGTGTGGAAATGAAATCTTTTTTCACAAAAGGATTTTAAAAACGATATCCCTGGATAAACATTAGTAACAAGATCGGATATTGGACGGCTGGATTGAAAATAGGCGCTTCAATCATCACGATCTAAGGGAAACCTGGAAATAAGAGCAAACAACACACAAACAAAGCACAGTAGAGGAATTCCCCCACACTTAGTGTTAGAAAATAGAAAGAAGTCAGAAACATGGGTGAAAACCCATGGCATGCTACTGTTTTTGTTAACCGAGTCGCTAGCTTGACTCGACCCCGAATTCGTTGGTTCTTGGGGAAGTATCATGTGGAAGAGACAATCTCCATCGGGCTTTCATTCAACATGTTTGGACAAACATTGAAGTACGTGAAAGTTCCACACCGATGAGATATACATATACCCGGCTCAAAAATGATAAATGGAAATGCCGGGGTCAAAGATAGTGTCTTCATTCCCGAAGGAGAGAAGAAGAGGAGAAGTCACGGGATAGGTGAAGAAGAGAAAGAAAGTCATGATAAAAATCTTGACTAACTCATCATCACCCACAGGAGAATTCATAATTTGTATATCATGAATCTCATCATTTAAGCTCAACTGATCAAGACATATCCCGGGTGTGTCTAGATCAAAGTAGAAGTTATCATACTCCGNGTATCCTCACTCCCGAATGTGTTGAGAGGGGGGGAAGTCACGGGATAGGTGAAGAAGAGAAAAAAAGTCATGATAAAAATATTGACTAACTCATCATCACCCACAGGAGAATTCATAATTTGTATATCACGAATCTCATCATTTAAGCTCAGCTGATCAAGACATATCCCGGGTGTGTCTAGATCAAAGTAGAAATTATCATACTCCGGTGGAGATATGATATGAGTGAGTTCAATGGAGAACTCCTCGAAGGAGAATGATTCATACTCGGGGAGAGGTAGATGAGAATAAGAAGTGGTACTGCCACTAATCTTCTCTCCCATATGATCAAAACTGAAGGCTTCAAATTCCGGAATATAGTCATCGGAGAAAATGTCACTATCCTTAATGGGGATAGGAGATGGAATGGGTTTCTCTTTGAAAGCCTTGATTTTAGAAATGAGAAGACTGACATTCAATAATGTTGCACGAAGGGCTTCATCTTTGATTTTAGTGTCAGTTACTTCATCATTCTCTTCTTCTAAGCTGACTAGCTCAGAAGGTAATTCTTCCAAATAACTGATGTCTCCACATGATAACAAATCGTCATCATTAGAATCGGAGAGCATCTCATCATGATCTTTTGGGAAGACAAGAGGAGGAGGGATATCACACAAATGCTCGAGAATTCCCTGTGACTCTCTTGGGATTGGGACAAGGTTCTCAACACTAGACTTTATGAATACGTCTGATTCCTTTGCAGGAATTGTGTCAAGATGCTCGCCCCCCATAATAAGAGAGTGAGTGTGAATCTCGGGTGCGATGAGATCAGACTGAGGAAGATAAGAAAGACTAGCACACATAGATTCTATATTTTTCATGTGTTCTTCATAAGCTTCTCAAAATATTTGCACATCTCTGGCTTTGTTGAGCCAAAAATAATATCATCAACATACACTTGAACCAGCAAGATATCATTTTTGTCTTTCTTGATGAACAAAGTTTGATCAATTCTTCCTCTGTGAAACCCATTATCCAAAAGATAAGTAGCTAGGGTTTCATACCACTTCCTTGGTGCTTGATGCAATCCATACAATGCTTTAACTACCCTGTATACTTTGTCTGGATTTTCAGGGTCTTCAAAGCCTGGAGGTTGTGAAACATATACCTCCTCATCAATTTGCCCATATAGAAAAGCACTTTTTACATCCATTTGATAGACTGTGAAGCCCATAAAGGATGCATAGGCTAGAAAAAGCCTAATTGCTTCTATTCTTGCAACTGAGGCAAACACCTCTTCATAATCAATACCCTCCTCCTGAGTGTATCCTAGAGCTACAAGCCTAGCCTTGTTTCTTATGACAATTCCTCTTTCATCTCTCTTGTTTCTGAACACCCATTTGGTACCAATTACTTTCATGCCTTTAGGTAGATCACAAAGCACCCAAACCTTCTGAATTTTGAACTGAAGCAACTCTTCTTGCATTGCTTCCACCCAGCTTTCATCTTCAAGTGCCTGGAATACATTCTTTGGTTCCATTTGAGACAGAAAACACATGAACAGACATTCATTTTTGCCTTCATGATTCTTAGATTCATAAATTTCACTGATAAAGCCATGAATGTCAGCCATCTTTGATTGTCTTCTAGTCTTCACAGGTGAGTTTACATCCCCTATCACATTTTCAAGAGGATGTGATTTATGAACTGTGGTATGGGGAGTTTGAGGAATTTCAATCTCAGTAGGCATATTTGATATTTCAACATCACTGGCTTGAGCTTCCTGTGTAACTGGACTTGAATTTTCCACTTCATGTGTAGCAGTGGAAACTTCTGGCCTAGCAGTGGAATTAGTATTTCCACTGCTTTCAACATTCTTTGCAACTTCTGGTCTAGCAGTGGAATCTTTTGGCCTGGTAGTAGAATCTAAATTTCCACTGCTTTCATTATTTCCAGTGTTCACTTTTGTTGCTTTAGAAGGTTGAGCATCTCCAGTCTTTGCAACATCGTCATAATCTGCATAGTCCCAAATAGGCAAAATGAATTCATCTTGATCATCTTGTTGATCCAAGCTTGGTTCATCATCATCAACAAACTCTTCTGAACCTGCAAAATCATTAGAAGATGTACCTATAGAGATAGGCACATAGTTCATGGTATGGGTTAGAGTATCAAGATCAAACAGCCTTTCTGGACCAGTTCCTTTGACATTCACTTTCTTTTCTAGGAACTCAACATGCAGATTTTCTTCTACCTTTTGGGTCCTTAAGTTAAATACCCTAAAAGCTTTACTAACCATGGAATACCGAACAAAATACCCTTCATCAGCTTTTTCATCAAATTTTCCCAGATGATCTATGGTATTGAGAATAGTGACATAACATCCAAATGGTCTCATGAAGTCTAGGAGAGGTGGTCTACCTCTAAATAACTCATAAGGTGTCTTGTTCTTGGTTTTTACTACTAAAACCCTGTTTTGCACATAACAAGCAGTGTTAACTGCTTCAGCCCAAAAAGTCATTGGCAATTTTGAATCTGCCAACATGGTTCTAGCAGCCTCTAGTAGTGTCCTATTTCTCCTCTCAGCTACACCATTTTGTTGAGGAGTTCTAGCTACACTAAATTCTCTTTTAATACCTTTCTCTCTGCAAAAATCATCCATAACTCTATTCTTAAATTCTGTCCCATTGTAACACCTAATGATTTTAACTTTCATATCATTTTGGTTTTCTACTTCAGTTATATAGGTCTTAAGGATGCCAGTTGTCTCATCCTTAGTTCTAAGAAAGAAAACCCATGTGAACCTACTAAAATCATCAGTTACAACAAGACAATATCTCTTAAGATTTATGCTACTCATAGATGTAGGACCAAACAAATCCATATGTAACATTTGAAGTGGGTGAGCAATAGAGTTAACCAATTTTGACCTGCAAGAAGCTCTGTGTTGTTTGCCCTTAAGGCAAGCAACACAGGTTTGATCATTTTCAAATCTTTTCTGAGGCAAACCTCTTACCAAACCATCTTTGACAATCTTTTTATGGTTTTGAAATTAATATGACCAAGTCTTCTATGCCATAGCATGGATTCATCCACTGTGGCCTTTGCAATAAAGCAAGCATGATCTTCTTTAGCAACAATGTTATTCATATCAAAGCTATATAAGTTGCCTTTTCTAGGAATTTTAAGAAGGATCTGACTCTCATCAGGCATCTTAAAATCCTTAGAAAGAACAAAACACATATCTTCAGTAAAAAGAACATTGTTTTTCTTGTCACACATCTGTGACACACTAAAGAGATTATACTTAAGCTCTTTTACATAGTACACAGGTTCAAAATCCAAGTTACCAGTTTTAATAACACCTTTACCAGTAACTTTACCATTTACTCCTCCTCCAAAGCTGACATCATGTCCATCAAAGTATTCAAAATTGGATAGATAGGACTTGTTGCCAGTCATGTGCCTTGAACATCCACTGTCTGTATAGCCTTGGTCTGATCTTTTTGTCCTTGGATGTTCCTGCACATATAATAAAGGAGTTAGTTTCCTTTGGAGACCCAAGCCATGATTGACTTGGATCTGCCTCGTGTATCAATATAGTTAAATCTATCAAAGGTCATTGATACACCATTGGGATTGTTTGTTGTGATATTTCCTTTAGGTTTCCATTCCCAACGTGCTGAGGCCTTCACAGCATTTCCCATATTACCCCTGTTCTTGTTTACAACTTTAACAGTGGGAACTTTTGTTTGAGCAGTGGTAACTGCTGGTTTAGACTTTGGTACCCACTGTTGGTTATTTTGAACCCTTTTGTTATAAAAAGTCCTTTTTCCTGTTTGTACAGATTTAACAAAAGTTGTTTTAGGTTTTGCACTTGAAACAGGTGATTTAGGATGAGCAGTGTTAACATTTTTAGCAGTGGCAAAAGATTTAAGTCCACTTCTCAACAAAACTGCTCTTGGGATCATGTTGCTGTGAGTATTAGGGTGTGATTTGTTTTGAAACTTGTTTGAATCCACCCTCTTTTTCCCATAAACTTCCCTTCTCCCAACATGATAGTCACAATTAGCATGTAAATGGTCAAAGCTACCACAGATATAACATGCTTTATTGTTCATTACAAACTCACTACCTAGTTGTTGAGATTTTACATGATTCCAACTCCTCTGATTACCCCTAGGAGTTGATGACTTATTTCTATACATCTCAGCATACCTTACAGTTTGTCTAGGCTTATTAACTTGTTTCCTAGGTTCCTCTGTAATGGTATTAACAACTTGTGGGATAGAAGCCTCTACTTTCTTTTTAACACTCTCATCTACTACAGATGAGTCACTTGCACTTTCAAAAACATCAGTTTCATGCTTAACCTCTTCCTCACTTTTCACAAATTTGGGAGGACCATATTCAAGAATAGGTTCCTGAAAATCTTCTAGTCCTGTATGTGCTAAATCTATGCCAGGGGGTGCTGGAACACCCCTTAGTGGTGGAGGAACTGTATTGTATCCTAAACCAGACTTAGCTTTGTTAGTAATTTGTTCTTCCCAAATTTTATCAATTGACTTAGATTGATAATATAAGGTATCAACAGATAAGTTGACATTCTCATTTACCTTTCTAAGCCTTTCAAGCTCTTCTTTAAATGCCTCATTCACTGCTATCTTATGATCTAACTCTCTTTTAATAATAACCATATCATCATTAAATTTTGTCTCATTATCTCTATAATGCTCAAGTTGTTTTTCTAACACAGATATACCTCTTCTAAGATTTGAAACAAGATAGTTAGCAGCAAACAACTCTGTTCTATGGTTTTCAAGTAATTCATTCAGCCTTTCACATTCTCTAGAAGCCCTACATGTTTTAGAACAACATTCAAAGTTTTGTACCTCAGAGTCAGAGAAGGCCATGAGAGCATGTTCTGTAGCAATGAAAGCAGCATCTGAAGGTTTTTCCTCTTCATCATCAGCCATGAAACTCCAATCATAGCTCACACCATCAATTGCCAGCATTGCCTTTGGTTCCTCCACAATTGGTTCCTTCTTTTGCTTGTACCATGTGGATCTGTTATCCTGCTTCCTTGGTCTCCTGCATTCCCTAGCAAAATGCCCCAACTTGTGACAGTTGAAACACTCTACTTTCTTCTTATCAAACCCTGCAGTTTCACTTCCATTGATGTGGATTGGCTTGCCAGTCTTCTTGTAGAATTTCCTAGCTCTCATGCTGAGAAGAGCTACTTGCCACTTTATGTCCATCTCCTCCAAGTCATCCTCATCAATTTGCTCTATGTCTTCATGAGTTAATATAGAGCCATTAACTTGAGTGGAGATAAAGGCATAAAAGGTAGGATCTCCAATACCAGCAACCTTCTTCTTTGAACCTGCAGTGGTAACATGAGCATTACCAGTGGAAACTGTAGAACCAGCAGTGGCAATTTCATCATCACTGTCATCTTCAGAATCATCACTGTCAACTGAGGTTGACACCAATGCCAAGCTGCTAGAGCTTGAACCAAGCTTCCCTGCCTTCTTCAATCTTTGTTCAATGAGTTTGAAATTATTGTAAAGATCATTGAGCTTCATAGTTTCAATTTCTGGTTTGTTCTCCCAGACAGTAACATTGGTATGAAACTCAGAAGGCAAGCTTCTTAGAAACTTCAAATTGAGGTCTTCCTGTTCTACCTCAATTCCAAACACAGTCAATTGAGTGACAATCTTCTGTATTTTGGTGAAAATGATGTCAAGTGATTCATTGCTTGAAGCAGTGAAGTTTTCATAGCTCTGCTTCAACAATGTCTTTTGGGTCTTCTTAGTAGCATCATTGCCACCAAACACAGAACAGATCTCTTCATACAACTCTTTTGCAGTCTTGAATTTACTGAAAGCAATGATCTGGTCTTTAGGAAGAGTCATTAGAAGTAAACTTCTGGCCTTCATATCATTCTTCTTTTGTGTTCTTTCATCACTAGTAGAAGGTGCAGAAACTGTGGTTACTTCTTTGTCACCAACTTTCTCAGTCTTCTGAGTAGGTTTGAAAGAGTCACCAGTTAAGATGATCTCCCACAAAGCATAATCTTGAATGATAAAGTACTGCTCAATCATTATCCTCCACATCTCAAACTTATTGAGTTTGAGCTTAGGAAGTCTTGGAGCAGAGTTGGACTGGTTGTTTTCCATC
Organism: Artemisia annua; assembly: GCA_014162995.1. Classification (NCBI taxonomy): domain Eukaryota; kingdom Viridiplantae; phylum Streptophyta; class Magnoliopsida; order Asterales; family Asteraceae; genus Artemisia; species Artemisia annua. The sequence goes on from LBNU01012383.1 coordinate 12,114, forward strand.
TTCATGGATCTGAGTGAATTGGTTAAGCTTAATTCCTTGGATCTTCTAAATCAAAGTATCAGAAACCTGGCTCTGATACCACTTGTAGGATCTAAACACACACCTTGTGTTAGAGTGATACTTTGAGTTATATTATTAAGCACGCGGAATATACTTAACAATACTTAGAATATGAATTGTATGATGTAATGTAAGTGAGAACAGTTGTAAGTTTAACACAAAGCTTCAATATTATTGATAATAATACGAGTGATCTTGCTTATCACTAGGGTTACACCTTGAAGCTTTCTAGGGTTGATACGTACCTAGAACAATGACCTAGGACCTCCTTTTATAGCACAAGGAGTCCTTTACAAGATAAATATAAAGCTATCATAATAGAATATACACAAGATCTTTTCTATATTTATCTACATACGAATACATTACAGTTATCCTAACAGCAGTGGTAATAATATGTACTAGCAGTGGTAATGTGTTTCCACTGCTAGTGCATTCTTCAGCAGTGTTTTCCACAAGCTTATCAGTGGTAACTGTTAGCTTTATTCCCAACACTTTCAAGTCGTCTGATCTGATCACGCCTTATCAATCTTTCCTCAATGGGGCGACATAAGGGATTAACTTCCCCCCAATTCATGCTGCATGTCTTTAGCAGCTTCTTCATCCACTTCTTTTTGGCGAAGTTTCTGAATCAACTTCCCCCCAAACTGACAACCGACTTCAGCAGATTCGAAACTTTGATGTAGTTAACATGTCTTCTAACTTTTGAAGTTGAGTACGCAGCGGAATTTGTAGATGACACAGTAAACCACACCAAACAAATCTGAATAGTTGCTTAATCACAGTTATGCTCAATACAGAAACTTCGTTCGGGGGTAACATGCAAGAAATCAACAAGATCTTCTCACATATGTAGATGCTTTACACCAAACAAACCACGAAAGATGAAATAATACTTCTTCCCCCTGATTGTTGCGGTCTATCGGAATAATAATCACCTGTGTATGTACGAATACTCGATAGTATGACTCTGTATGAGGCATCATAATGCGGTTAAAACATCATATGTAGGTAACTTCAAACAAAACAACCCGCGAGAGTTGAAACGATTACACCAAAAATCACAAAACTGAACCACTGATCATCTCTGTGGACGTCTCTCCGGTAGTAATAAAATTGTAAGCTCGATCCGTGAGTCTATTATGCGTCTCTGATGTGCACATTTCTTCCCCCTGATTGCAGATTCTCGTGGAAAGTGAGTGTTTTCGCAAAGAAATCAAGAAAAGTCGAAGAAAGCAACAGAACACCCACTTTCTCTTCCCCCACGATGTCTTCGCAGAATCGGAAGCATACACACTATGTTTACGATGGAAAACGGAGGCAGCGTAACCCCATATGTCCAATTAAGTGAACAAGTGTGAAGTACCATAAATGGCCCATGAGAATCAACTGCTGTAAACATCTCTAATCCATTGATGTGTCGAAGGGTCATGTTGATATACCACATGCAAATTAGACGGATCCAAATTGCTAGAAGATGACTCTGCAATATCAGGAATGGTTGAAGCCGGAGCAAATCGATTGAAGGAAGCATTTCCATCATAATCTGCATGTGCGGGTACTGGTTCATTTTGATCATCAGCTACATGTTCGTTATTGGAAGCAGTTTGTTCGTTTGTTGTTGTAGATTCAATTGGAGGTGCAGCTGTTGCAACGGTTGTTGATGTAGTCGCAGTTGTATCAGGTAAAAGAATATTATCAGGTTGAGCAGCAGAAACAGTTGATACATGATGTGCACTACTCTCAAAGGAATCATCGAACAATGGAGCAAACAAGGTTTCCAAATCTCGACGGTTTAGCGAAAGAGGTGCAGCTGAATGATCTGGAAACTTTAGACGGTTGGTGGCGGGTCCTAAGCTGTTGTGCTTAGAAGCCATAATGTTAAGCTCGAGTCCGAAACTGAGTTGTTCCGAAGCTATTATTTCAGTGCGGGTTTCGTGCTGAAGTATACGAAAGCCATTGTTTCTGTTGAATATGCAAAGAAAGAAAGAAGAGACAAAACAGAGAACATGGATCCCCAAGTGTAATTGGGTTCCGGATGTTAGAAGCATAAAGTTGTAGTGTCAATTATCTTCTTGACACCCGAACACACTATATCAATGATTTCCTTTCTCTTCTCAGGGATAGATTCTGTGGATTTCACATTAGTTTTGGGGCAAATGTCTAAAATCTTTCCAGTAGGAATCCACCTAAGACTAATCGCTTTGAAAATTCAACCCGTGGGTACCCACCTAAGGTTAGATCTAGGAGATGTTTTCCTCTTAGGTGCAGCGGAATGAAATGTGGGAGCATAATTTGGTTGAGAAAACCTATGTCCTATACTGATCCACTTCTTAGGTTTCTGAATCTTAACTTTTGGTTCAACGGGTTTGTTTGTCTTACACGATTGTGCCTTTGCACGTGAATTTCCTTTTTGCAGATATTTTAAAGCATATACATCATGATTATTTACGCAACTACTCGTAGATGCTAGCCAATTCCTACTAGTTTGTTGAGTACTTTTAGGTTTTGGTTTGCTACTACTAACAATGTTTTGCAATACAGTGGAAGGCATCACACGAGGTTTTGAACCTAGAATTCCGTCCTTTTGAAGTAGTGCCTTTTTCATAGCCTTTTCTATATCATAGTTCTTGTACATGTCATTTTTGTCATAAGACTCTTTACTTTTAATGCTCGTTTTAGACACGGTTTTCGAACTAATCCTAGAATAGCCAGACATAATCATGTGTTTAGGTTTAGCAGAAACAGATGCATTTTCCTTTGGCCAGGAATGTGGAGTGACTGGTTTTGTCAAATGATTTATCTCAACAACTTGGGAGGCAAACCGAGATTTTGAAAATTTGGCTCGTTCAGATTTAAATGCAGTTGGTTGTCTAACCACTTATGGTTTTCTGATTGTTTGAATAGGTGGTTTCCCCAAGATTGATGGTTTTGCAAACTTAGTATCCACACTCTGGCCAGTCAATCTTCTTAATTTGTTTTGCAATGCAGCATTTGCAAACCGTGCTTGATTTGACCTTTGAAAAGCTCATTTTCCTTAACTAATGTATCCACATGTTTACTTTGTTCATTCAAAAACTGACCATTATTGCCCGAAGTTAGAGATTCGTTTTGCAATTTAAGTTCAAGTGAGATGCAATGTGCTTCTAGTTTTGAAAAATCTTTATGAAACTGGGCAATGGTCTTTTTGAGAAGAATGTTTTCAGACTCAAGAGTTTGGTTTGATGTTACAGTAATTAGATTAGCAAGTAAGGACTCTGACTCAGAACATTTGTCTAGACATTGTACAACATTCTGTTCAACCTCTCCTTCATTACTGAAGTTAGGTTGCTCAGATTGTTGTTTCTCATTTGTATGCATAACATGATCAACAGTAGATTGTACCTCAACCATTTGCTCTTCTGTGTCGTAGATGGGCATGATATCTTCCTCAACCATTTGTTCTTTGTCAAAGTTAGGCTCTGTGTCATAGGTTGGTATGATATCTGAACAATCAACTTCTGCATCATTCTCCGATCTGCTGCTGTCAATCTGCTCTTCTGATTCTTTCCCACTGCTTTCTGTAACAACCAAATTAGCTTTCAATGCTTTAACCTCATTGCCTTTCACGATTGCTTGATTTTGGGGGTTATATGAAGTCTGACTCTTTGAATTCGTTAATTGTGAGAACATCTTAGTCAGTAACATCATTTCTTTGTTCAGTTTCATAAATTCATAATCATCAGTATCTTGTGTGTCGTACACTGGATCTGTATCATTCATGTGAAGTTCCTGCATGTTTTCCATTAACATCACATCTGCTGTATTGGCCTCTAAATCTTCATATTCATCATCAGATGGAATATTTGCCATAAAACTTTGCAAAGCAGCATTCAGATCACCCCATTCATCAATGTCATCCGTATGTGCCACCAATGCCATGCTTGGTTCGATAAGATCTTCTTCATCATCAGTATCTTCCGTTGTATCTTCCATTGTGTTTAAGCATTCAGAAGTTGAAGTCATAACACCTTTGCCTTTCACAGTAGATACTTGTCCAAGCTTCACTAAATTTTGTAGAAGAGATTGCATATGAGCATTTAGTATTGCAGGATGGTACTGAGGAATGAAGATAGGCTTAGGTTCATTTAGAGGATTGAAGAAGAAAACACCAGCAGGGGAGTAACTGAATGAATCATGAACAACGGCTGGAGATGGTGGAGCTGGGAGAATAGTCTTCTTTGAATTCATGCTTAAGCAAGATTCAAGAATTTCCCTCATTCTATGGTGATGAAGTTCTTCGGCGCGATGTAGAGTTTCAAGATGTTTCCACATTGCATGAGCACTGATATCATAGTCGAACTGCATGTAGATAGAATTGGGAAGTCCCATGCAAAATAAACCAGCCAACCTGTAGGTCAGCATCATACTGAGAAAGGTCTGAAGCACTCAAATCTTCCTTCGTTTGTAATCTTATGATCCCGGGTGAGTCAGAGATGAATTTCATTTCATATGGACCATCTTGAATTGACTTAAGCATAAGATCTGCCTGAGGACGGTCTGTGAGCCATTGTAGAAATCTATGTTTCCAATCAGTGTATGTTCCAGGTAGCAACATTGGAGGCCTTGATTCATTGCCAAAGAGCAGAACATGACGAATGAGGGAGCTGTGACTTTGTTGTTGATGATACTGTTGCTGATGAGAATATTGGTGAGGAAGGTAGTTGGAAGAAGGTGGTTGAGACATTATTAATGACATTTCTCTCCCCCTTGATTGTTACGATGGAATCGGAAGAATCAAACAAAAATGTCGAAAGTCGATATGGCACTCAAGGTCGATATTGCACACTCAACGGATCTTGTAGACGGGAAAGGTGTGAATGTGACTTGGTAATTAGTGCGTTTTTAGTAAATTTCAATTAATTCGGATTTCCCTCCAAAATAAATTTGAAAAATTTTCTACTCCCAAAATTTGAAATTATTAATAAAATCCAATTCTTAGTTCACACAAAAATTTGAGTTTCAAAAAATTTTGACGCCAAATTTGGACCGTAAAAATTCGAATTTGGACCAAAAATTTGAATTTTCGATCAACATTTTCACACTTACACCAAATTTTGAATTTCGCGTAAAAATTGAACGTTTAGTCTCCTAGAAAAATTAAATTTTACTCAAATTTTCGACCAAAATTTTCACACTTACACCAATATATTTTTTTTTAAAATGAAATAAGAGGATTAAAGAGATAGAAAGATATTAGAAAGAAACTTGTGTAAATGATGGATCTTGTAGAAGGTATAGATGTTAAGCCAATTCTCGAAAATTTGCACAAGTGAGTTCTCGAAACTTAGTTTGTTGAAATTCTCGAAAGTCAGTCAAAGTCCAAATGTTCTCGAAAATGTTTGGATGATCTCGAAAGTTAATAAGGTTCTCGAAAAAGTTCAAGGTTCTCGACAACGTGTTCTCGATAAATACAAATTATCGAGATCACAGAAGCTTATGATACCAACAAAGTTCTCGAAAGATTTGAAAAAGAATTTCGAAAACTACACAATTTTCGAAAACAGAGAGAGTTTTCGATAACTATGTTGTGTTCTCGAAAGTTTTCAAGATTTCGAAAATAGGTCCAAAATTTTTGAGATTATACAATAACGAAAATATCCAACGAGTCGAAGTGTTTTCTTTCTTATATAAGAGAGAAAAGCACTGAGTAAGCAACGGTAACAGTAATGGAGCAAGTATATGTGTTCTCGAAAGTTTAGGGAAGTGGGTTCTCGAAAAAAGGCTAACTTTTTGTTTTTGAATAAAGCACACCAAGAACGAGTTTTTAATCCAAGATTCTTGTACAACTAGCTTTAAAATGATGAAATTTTAAAGAAAGTTGCAAACTTGACAAACTTTTCAAAAATTTTAAAGTTTTCGAAAATAGTACAAGTTTTCAAATCTTGTATTTTTGATGAAAAAAGTTAAATTTTTTTGTTTGTAATGATTTATAACACGAGTTTAGAAGTAAAGATGTGTTAGAAATAAAAAAACCAAGCAAAAGATTAAACCTTTTTCAAAAAATAACGAGATTAAATACAAGTATATGGTGCGTACGAATTCAAAACCAAAATAAATACCCTCTTCTAGCGATTGATACCACTTGTTAGGTCCTAAGTTTATGAATACACAAGTATATTTTAGAGAGAGAAAGTTAGAGAGAGAAAGAGAGAGAAATGAGAGGATGGAAGGAACTATGTGTAAAGAGAAAGATGAAATCACATTGAACCAACAACCTCAAATGAGGTTTTACATAGTATTTATATGAGAGGAAAATAGGGCTTCCTTCCTTTCTTATTATAAACTAAAAGGCCTAGGCCCATGGGCTTACTTCATAAGCCTAGACATAATAACTAACATATAAGCCTTGATATTAAGCAACCTATTACATAAACTATGACCGACACTTGATAATACGTGAAACGTGTTCCTAACACCCATGTTAGGAGCTTTTAGTCGGCTCGACATGGGAGTGAAGTAGGAGCTTATAGAGTTAGGGAAGATCGTACACGGCCCTACGAATGGTTTAAATGAATACAACCCGTCATCCACACAATTACAACAAACCAATTAACATATAAAAGATAGCTAGGGAGTAAGGAAATCTAAGTAAACACATATTTCTCTCATATAAGTTTCACAACCATTTACTTTTTCTAGTTATTTTATTTTATTTGCAAAAGTAGTTATTTGGGTTAGTTGACTAGCAACTAATTCCGCCCACTCTTCCAAAACCGAGATTTTTTACTTGCGTTCCATAAAATATAAACATACAAAAAGAATCATCCCTCAACCCTTAGACCTAATTAGAGTAGCTTTTCAAGCCTAACGACACTATTCCCCGAGAGAACGATCAATCCCTGGTACTTGCCACTTCACTATACTACATCGGTCAGGTACACTGCCTGGTGGGGGTTGTAAGCTTCTCAAGATCTCTTAAGAGGTAAAACCTAAGTGCAAAGGTTGCAAAACCCCCGCATCAGCTATCTCCATCCTGAATCATCCTAAGAACATATGAACCATGCTTAATTGAATGCATCAATTGCTCACTTTCCTCCATTAACATATTCAAAAACCGAGAGGATCGCTGAACGTAGTTTCCATGATACAACATAGGAGGTATTGCATCACTACCCGCAACCAAAGCATCTTATTGAGTATTCATTGTGAAGTTTGGATCTTTGATGTGCTTGATTAAGGAAGTGATTGTTGTTTGTGTTTGTGGTTTGGTATGAGTTGTTGTCCTAAATTATGAATATGACATGTTTCAGAAGATTAACATGTTATTTTTTAAATTCTATAAAACATAATCCATAACCTTATAGTCTTTTAGCTCGCGGTTCAAAAATAGTAATATCATATCAGATTAGATATTTAGATCATTTGTCAAGATCGAGATCTTATAAGAATATAAGTTTGCTAAGATCTACGTAAGATCCAAGTCATTTTTGATTTATAGTAACGTAAAATAGTAAGATTTTAAATTCTCTAAACATATAAATAATAAATAAACAAGTAGAGAATTTTCTATTTTTGAACATAAAATAAATAAAGAATTGGGCGAAAAAAGTTTTGTTATAAATCAGACCCACCCATTTATTCGAAACTTAACCACCAAATCCCTAATAATAACCCTCTTTTCTCCTCCTCTTGACAAGAGAAAATCAAGAAGAAAAGATGGTGTGCATCAGGAAAGCAACGATGGACGACCTCCTAGCAATGCAAGCGTGCAACTTGTTCTGTCTCCCTGAAAACTACCAGATGAAATACTATTTTTATCATATCCTATCATGGCCTCATCTTCTGTATGTTGCAGATGATTATGGTGGTAAGATTGTTGGTTATGTTTTAGCTAAGATGGAAGAAGAAACTACAGAGTGTCATGGTCATATCACTTCTCTTGCTGTTTTAAGGACTCATAGGAAGTTGGGTCTTGCTACTAAACTCATGACTGCTGCTCAGAATGCTATGGAACAGGTGGGTCTCTCTCCTTTTTTTTTTTTTTTTTTTTTTTTTTTTTTTTTTTTTTTTTTATGTTTTTTTCGTATTAGGGTATTGGGTTTTCTGCTTATTAGCTGATTGTTACTCTAATATAAGCCAACACTTTATTATGTCTTTTGTTTGCTTAGTTTACCTTAATATAAGGAAACCTGAGAAACGATTTGTGCCGGAAAACAGTAAGCTTATGCCTCTATGTTTTTTAGGATTGGAATATTGGGATTTTCGGTGTAGTGAGTGTTTAGGGAAAAAAACAGCTGCCCAGAAACCATTTATGTGTCAAAACACAAAAATTTCTTCATGATTATTTTAGGATTGGAGTATTGGTTCTTGTGTTTAGGGAGAAAAAAGCTTTTCATTTGCTTATTCTGGTCTAATATAAGCAAATCCCTGGAAAAGGTTTTGTGTCAAAACACAAAAAGTTTATGTCTTGATGCTTTTTATAAAGATTGTTGGGTGTTTTGGAAAGGGATTGGGATTTGTTTTTCTGCTTGAACTTAAGGAGTTAGAAAATCGTATTTGGGCTTTGCTTATTTTGTGAAAAATGTGTTTGGAAAGGATAATAATTTGTTCAAGACTTTTAATTGGATCCATTTACAGAAGGTTTTAGGCTGAATTTGCTGTTGAAAAATAGATTACTGTATAAGTTCATCTATAATTAGCACATCTAAAATGTGTGAGGTCTCAAGTTCAATTCCTGCCAGGTGCAAACAACCTTAAGTGGCCACGCCAACCTTCTGAAAAGGGCTTTACCTGGTTTGAGTCTGTGTGGCGATGGGTTCAAACCCTGTGGATTAGTCGGCCAAAAGGTCGAAGATCATGGTTACCTAAAAAATAATTAGCACATCTGCACATTGAAATTAGTAGCTCCCTGTATGCTTAGGAGAACCTTCTTAAATAAGTAGATTAGCAAATGCAGTTTGGATGGCACAAAACAACTTTCACTTACGTATAAGATAAAAGCAATCCTAAACAGGTCTATCCATAACTTTATGTCTTTATGTTTGATTTTATAGAAGTGGAATGTTGGGTTTTTTTTCGTTTAGGGAGTGTTTGGTTATCCTTTTTGAGGTTCTTGTATTCTTAGAAAGCAATAAGGAGTTATCCAGATAATGACTGACTTGACGGTTATTAGCTTTTGAAGGGTTAAAATTAAAATGTGTGTTTAAAAAATGTAAGCTAAATTGCTAAAAAATTTATAAATCAGTTTATTAGCTTATGTGCTGTCAAAATGCAATGCTGTATCAGCTTACTTAAACATCTTAAATTATTTAAATAAGGTTGTGGCATATAGGGTTGTTGGGATTGTGTTTTGAAGAACATTATCTAATTATTGCGTTTGTAAACTCACATAATGAAAATTGAGTGTGTGGAAATTAAAGTTATTATCAAAACCATAGCCTCTTCTGCAAATGCACTTTCAAGCACAGGGTCCTTGTGATTGCAGTTGCAACTGCATTTTATTTGTAAAAAGATGTAGATAATCTGTTTTTACAAATTGTTTCTGATCTGTGTTTTGCGAAGGCAGTAATCAGATAATCATCTCCAAACCCCTATATTAGAAAAAGTGTCAATTCACTGTGCATAAGCATGTTGAAACAGCTTGAGTAGGCTGCCAAGACCAAATTCATACACTCCAACATGCGTATTAGCTTAATCTAAATGCATTAAGCTTATAAGTTTTAAATATAAAGCTTACCTTTTGACACCATTAATTGTATGAAGCTAATTATAAGTTTATAACACAAATTGTTATTAAAGAGTAGCCATTAACCGAGGCCAATGGGACTACGGAATACCTAACTGTGTCAAGGTGAATTGAAGTTGCTCCTCAACCACTTGGTTGAGGGTTGACCTCCCAATTCGAACAAAAGTGTAGATTAGCTGTCGACCTTTCGTTGGTGTATGAGTGTGCTGTTTCATCATTGTTCCACTTAGGAATAAGATTCATTAAATAAGGCTCGATTTTGTTGTAATGCTGTTAAAATCTGTAAAAAGATGCTCAATGGAAGTCCCAAATTGTATAAACATTATGATGTGGATGCTCATTGAGTGCATAGTTGACCGGATGTCAGCTTTATTGATTTGCGGCATCGTGTCAGCATTAGCTTAATATATGTTGTAGTCAATTTTCAAAAAAAAAACTTAGTGTTGGAACAAATTTGAGTAGTATTGGTTAAGATTTGAAAGTTTAGAACCTGCCATATGTATTGCCATGCCAATCTATCTATGCACTTATATATAATGAGAATGGGGTTAATTTTTTTTATTGAGCCGTAATGAAAGTTGAAAAAAGAAAACCAATTTGACGCCTAATTTAATCTGATTCTCGTTATATAAATGCATAAATAAGGTTGATGTGGCAATACATGTGTCAAGTTAACATCTAAATGTTTAAATCTTGACGGAAAATTCTAAATGCCTTAATTTTAGACATAAATAAAATTCGTACCTTTAATTGAGAAAAAGGCTGGGTATCTTGATTGAAAATTGGATCTAACTTGTATGCCTTTTTATTCTATTTGCCCTTTCTAAAAGATAACTTAATATTAAGAAAATAAGAATCAACAGTTCGGGAATTAGTATTTCATGGAAAATAAATGTTATGGGGTATCTAATCGTAATAAAGTACTGATTTTCACCAATGTGTTTTTAATTGCAATTTAAAAAGGTAGTCGTATTAAGATAAGTATCGATATAATCCTACCTTATAGAACCATAAGTGTTATTGTCACAAGTACAAGCAGTGGCTACATATGAGGGTGTTAATGCATATAGCTTACTTCGTTTTTGATAGTCAAAAGCACTTTAGTAGTGTGTGGCATATTTGCTTATACTTTGATGATGTAACTGTAAGTATTTCAAAATAACTACATTGGGAGGTGCTTATTAAGTGTTATAAGCCATAAGCATGAGCCAAAACTATGCGTAAACTCCCCGTAAGACTTCCTTTGTTTTCGGCCTCTGTAATTGTGAGAAACAATAAGCTTGTTATCATATACCCTTGTCAAATGATTTTTAGTTTTTCTGTAATTGTAAATAAAAACTACAGGTTGCCGAAATGGGTTGGTTGGGTATAACATGGTCAAAACAAGTAAGTTTTTGTACCCAAAACCCTTATTTGTTTATAAGTAGGTAGTGTGGTAAATGTGATTATAAGAACTATATTATTTCAAGACTAAGCGTAGTTTTTAATCAACTGATTTAGGAGACTATGCATTTGTATACAGTTCCAGCAACTTTTGACCTATTCGACCCATTTATTTTTATTAGAGTAAATTGCAGAAATCATTCTTGTGGTTTGGCCAATTTACAGGTTTCGTCCCTAACCTTTTAAAAGTGCAGGCACTGTCCCTGTGGGGAACTTTGGGTTGCAGTTTCGTCCCTGTCCAAAGTAAAATAACTAAAATGCTCTTGTCAAAAACTGCAACCCAAAGTTCCCCACAGGGACGGTACCTGCACTTTCGAAAGGTTACTGACGAAACCTGCAGTTTGGCCAAAACACGAGGACGATTTTTGCAATTTACTCTTTTTATTATAATTTATTAATTGGCCCGTCAAACCCATAAGACATAGCCAAAATGATATACTTTATCTGATCTTGTGAAGGGACATATCTGTGTTTCATTACAGTTACAAATAGTATATTCTTGCTTAGATACAATACAATACTTATATTGTGGTTTGAATTTTATAAACAATTACTAGGTTTTTGGTGCTGAGTATGTGTCACTACATGTGAGAAAGAGCAACCGTGCAGCATTCAATCTGTATACTGTGACACTTGGATACAAGATCAATGACATAGAGGCAAAATATTATGCTGATGGAGAGGATGCATATGATATGAGGAAGCAGTTGAAGGGAAAGCCTCAGCATCAGCATCACCACCACCACCACCATCACGCTGGTGGTTGCTGTTCTGGAGACACAAAAGCTCATTGAAAAGAGTAAGATTTAGTTATGAAAGATGATTTTCATCATTGCTTGTTCGTTTTATTGTAGTGCAACTTGTTATGTATACTTCGTCTTTGAGACAAACAGGTCTATCAGTATTCGGATGTTTAACTTTTTGATAATGCGCATCTCATTGGTTGTGTTTTGTGGTGCCCATGTTTGTTCTATTTCTGTTCAATAAAAAGCAGAATGTACTTTGTTTCCTGCCTATATTTTTGGTGGTTTGAGTATACGAATTGGGATTTGAAGGGAAGGATTGACCTGTTGGTTGACTTCTCAATTTGGAAAGCGCCCTTCCTTCTTCAGCTTGAGGTGCATGGGAAAGTTGAATCGTGCTAAACATGCCTGTTTCAATTCAATGTAACTAAATAAACATTTGCAGTCATTGTTTTGGTTAAGTAAACATAAGGTTTGTTAGGTGGTTGGGCATCAATTCCTTGGCTCCCAATAATTAGTTTAAGAAAATATGTTAAAAACTTAAAATCATTGTAATTAGGAATTATTCAAAGAAATGTGCCAGGTGCAAGGTGTCTTTTTCTTAGAGTTTTGGTGGAGAAATTATAGGCAAAAGCTTGCTTTATATATGTGCAGATGTTCATCATAACTCATTAAAACCCAAAACCCATCACTAAACTGAACCTATCTTTGTCATGAACACATCAACATCGTAAATCAATCACAGCCGTGAACCGATCATTACAGTGAACTCATCACTACCGTGATACCATCTACCATGAACCCATTTTTGTCGTGAACCATCGCCACCTATGCATATTTAATTATGGTCAATTTTAAAGCGTTTTCATTGGTATGGTGTTTAAAAGGTGGTTGGGAGAAAAAAAGACCACAATGAATAAAGACCAAAATATGTTGAATCAGTTTGTTACGTTTTGTAAATTCTGTTAAAACTATGTGAATCAAATATTATATAATGATTTCATTGATTAGTTTGACACAGGTCAATATTTTTAAAATAAACAAGGCATTCGCATTTAAAACAAAAGCTCCCAACCAAATCTTTTAGTTTTGATCTCCGGAGAAAATGGTGTTGCCGGAATTTTGCTGAAGAAGGCGATCAAGTCAGCAAGAAAACACAATTGGACACCACATCATCGGTAACCTTAATGAACTGGTCACATTATGTATTTTGAGACAAAAAATTTGAACGCTAGTTATGCATATCATTAGTAAAATTAGTACGATATGCATTTCGATACACCAAAGTCACCATGTTATGCATTTTTTTTTTTTGGACTTTTCCCTCAAAGATATGCCTTGTACAACCTGAAGAACACTCGGACATCTACCGTGGTGCTCCCCGACAAAAAACCTGTCTCTTGTTTTACCTCGGAGAATCACAAAATTGAGGGTAATCGCATTGACATGGCCCTTTCCTTACCTGCAGAAACAAATGGAAATAATCATAACTTTTGACATGGCATTTTCATATCCTTCGGATGCAACAAAAGCCCAAGGATACAAGTACCTCTTCTTTTAACCTATGTGTTAAGACTTTTATTTCCATCCCACAAACATTTGTACTTTTTCAACACTCTTATAAGTTTTTATCCGTATTTTAAGCATTTTTACAATCCTTTTTCTTAAACTTTGTAATCCAAAATTTTTATATTTGTTCACATAATCAATTTACAAGCACACATCCAAACACCTCGTAAAAGTATTATATGAGTCTTTTTCTCTTTGAAAGCCATAAAATTGGATGATGTACGAAATATAGTAGAAGAACGTGTTATACGGAAAACAATGCATCAGCAATTCACATACCTTGCGAAATGTGAACGATACTCTTCTTGAACCCCTTCTAATTATAGTGTCCTTCACCATATCAATCTATGAAACAGATTTAATTAAGTAACTCTTGATAAGACAACTTTTCAACAATTAAAGTTTTCAATCAACTATGAAAATCAACAATTTAATGACCAAATAGATATAGTTATGCTATAGAAATGAAAAAGCGATAGAGATAAGCGGGTTGAGTAATGAGTCGAAACAGGACCGGGTTGTAACAGGTCAAACTTTGGCATGGATTAAAATGTGCCAGGTTGGGTTGTTGACTATAGAATTACAATATATGCATGTAAATGTAACTTATGATTACAAAGATAAATTGTATTACAATATTAATCTAAACCTTTAAATGGAAGGACTTAGGAGGTGGTAGGATTAAAAACTAGACTTTGGATGATTTTCAAACCATTTGACCCATTTAAACCGTTCCAGTTTTAGCTTCTTTTTATCGTCTGAGTCGTTTATATAAAGCACATCCCAAATCAACCCATTCATAAGTAAGAGGTCAAAATCTCCATCTCTAGCAGATGTATATCACAAGAATAGGCGAATACTAAGAAGTGAAAGCATGCAAAATGTACCTTATGGTGTGGAATATAATGTTGCCAGGCATATCTTCCCTCTCCAGAAAGCAAAAGCATTGATCGAGGTGGAAGATAAATGGCCTTTCTTATACAATTTGAGCTATTATCACAACTCTCTGCATCCCTATCACCAAAACAAGCATTCGTGTTTGAGTACCTTCGAAACTCCATAATGCAAGGCCCTGATAATGAAAGGCTGTAAATTGAGCCCTCAAATGCTGAATGGGTATCTATATGCGGGGATAAACCCACACCTGATGGATATTCATTAACCTGTACAAAAATGATAGATAATATCTTAGTTAATAGCAAAATATGGAAATAGAAGGGCTTAATACACATTGTTTGACTTATCAAGCAACCATATCTTTTATACAATAAAACAAAACCCCAAGTGGGGACTTTAAAAAAAGATTATTTCCGTAATATTTTAATTGTTATTTTTTAATTTATAAATTTATAAATTCGTTTTGTTGATATACTACACAAGTAGAAGATAAATACAAAAAATATAGATAAGATGCAACTAACAATACGATTAAACTTTTTAAATAATTATCTTTAATAATAAAAAAACTATAATTAAAACTCAAATCAAACAAAACAAAGATTAAATTATTTGTTTTTAAATAAATAAAAATATATCATTAAAAAAACTTTAAAAAAAAACCTGCACGTGCGCGGGCATTATAACTAGTTTCCAAATTACATAGGAATTCATTGACTTAAATAAAATCATTCAGCCTGTTTTAAGAAAAAAAAAAAAAAAAATATATATATATATATATATATATATATACAAACTTATGATCTAAGATAGCATTTAATCGCCCCATGACTTATGTTTCCAAATGAAAAATGCAGAAAACAAATTCCTTCTTAAGCAAATCGCATTAGCCTAGCCTACAAATTTTTATAACTCCATGACTTATGTTTCCAAATGAAAAATGCAGAAAACAAATTCCTTCTTAAGCAAATCGCATTAGCCTAGCCTACAAACTTATAAGAAATTTGTTTGGCCAAAAATGCAGTGTCTTTGTATTTATATTCGATACCCATATACTTTATAGAGTTCTAAGGCTGGCGGACAAAAGAGGGAGGGGTTGGCAATGTGCCATAGAAATTGGTATTAACTATAAGTAGTTAAGTACAGAACCAATACTTCCATATGCTCCATTAATTGAGTGGGATTCAAGAAATGGTATATTTCCACGCATGTATGACATCAATATATCATGTATATAAATAAATTTTACCGTCAGCTGGTCCAGTGATACATCTGCAGCCTCATCAAGCTTCTGAAAAACAGGGACTTTATCAAGTACGCAAGCAACAAACGATGGAAGTTCACCCAGTCGCTGCTGCGTGTCAACATTTCTTATCTGCACCACCGAAGAAATACTTGATCTTTCAAGCTTCTATCAGATGTGTAAGAAAGCAATAAAAGAAACATTCCCTGTCCTTTTCATTTATAAAAAAATGATAATAGAACAGTAACCTACAAATGTTTATGAAATTGACAATGATTTATTGTTAGGAGATTATATGCACACGCTAACATTATACTTTAGACCAATATCCATATGCAGCTTTCCTTCTCTAGTAATATAGCAACATACTGCAATTTCTATCCAATTTAGCACCAAATTATTGTCTGATTGTGGCTAAGGCAGAGCCATTACAAGTGGTTCAGGGGGTATTTGTGATTGCTTGTACAACTATAGTGTTTTTTTTAGCAGATAAGCAGTTTTGAGTGCTGGGAAGAACCTACTTATCTGCTTATTTCAAAGTAAATAAGCACTGTCATATAAGTATGTTGGTACCTTTGTATTTCCAAAGAAGCTAAACATGTTAAATTGTGCAATCCAAATCACCCTCTTCACCGTTTGATTGTTATATAAGATTTACGGTAGGTTGCTATTTTGCATAAAATGATGCAAGTAGATTGCCTAAGAAATGATATTATGTTGCTAATATGCATAAAGAAGTACATTGCCTTAAATGAGGAGAGCCCAAAAGCACGTTGCTATTGCATGCATTTGACCCATTGTTAAATTTCAACCACACACAGTTACTGTTGTAATTTAATGCGTGAGAAATAAATCAGAAAGATGAAAGTTTTTAATCAGCTGAAGATCATCAAACAAAGTTTGGTGTAAAATTCTACATACTGCAGTTGAGTTGTACCATTAAGAGCTTACATTATAGCAAAATTCATAACCGTAGTGTTGAACCCTTCTCTTTGCAAGATTATGCCAAGGCCTTGCATCAACTGCAGCAAGCAGTTGCTGAAAATGTCAAAATGAAAATGACGATATGATCTCTAGTTTAAACACATTAAAAGCCAAAGACATTCAGGATGCAGAATCTTTACTTAGAATGCAGTATATATATACGACACAGAGATCTGTTACCTCCTCTTCTTGAGCTGAAATAAAGTCATGAATTAGGTACACTCCAGGAATATTCATTTCTGAGGCTTCTAAAGACACCTGAACTGAATCAGTAGGTACGACCTATCAGCATAAGAGTCCATCTTTTAGAAAACATACATTACCAAAAGAGCTAGTTCCAATTAACCAAATATGCGCATATGTTGAATCTAGTTTCAAGGTTAAAGGGAGAGAAGCATATAACTGTCTACGATACATGACTTGTTAATACCTGAGACAGTGGTCGTTGAACTGAATAACGAATGTGCAAAGAACGACCTCCAAGATCAGAACATGTTTTTCGGTCCAATGCCTTAAGTGCTGTTTGTGCAGAACTCTCATCATCGTACGAAACAATAACACGACAACCGCTCTCATCAGCAGGATATACTCCTTTTACTGTTCCATATAGGCTAAATGCTGATTCAATAGAATCTAAAGTAAGTCCAACAGCTGGACCGCAATTAGCTACATAAAGGTTAGAACTTAACTCTTCGTGACCCCCTTTAGGGCGTGTAAACTTTGGCAAACCCATTATGTATATTCTACTGCAACTCTGCAACCAATTTAGAAAGAAGAAAAGTTACTTTTCCATAAACTGAACTAGTATCTATACTATCAAAGCAGATATAGAGCAATCCATAGCTGATATACGAACAATATCATTATCATCATTTGAGCTAAAAAAAATCATAACATATTATCATACAAACAACTGAATAAGGTATTCTGATTATAAAGCCAAGTCATCACAAGAACTACCCAGGTATGAAAGTTTATGTTGCACAGGTCTTGCATCTCCAGGATCGAATGATCAAACAATATTCATGCCAACATCATTCATACAAGAATCAAAAGAGAAACAAAGAAGAGATGGGTGAACCATTGATAAACTGATAATTATATAATCGAATGGGTTAACTTACAACTGGTACATACACATGTATATATACTTATCTAACAGACACAAACTAACAGACATGACTTATGCTAACAGGTTCCACTGAACCATCACGACCCTTACTTTCCTAACTGCCATATAACCACCAACGTTTCTATCTATTGGGTTTGATGGCGGCCTCCTGGCCCAAACCACAAAACTAAATGGCTTTATTGACCCATTATAATAATACGTATATAACTTTGATACTTATGTTAAGTGTTGTGATATTATCTTCCAACAGTTTACACTTCTCTGTCATTATAGTTTTCGTATATAAAAATAAGAAAATATCAGATATGTCTGGAGGAACAGCTTATACAAAACAATAACATGTTCTCAGAAGCCGCTAAACAAATGTGAATCAGAAACATGTTGACAAATAACTAAAATTATCTCTCTTTCTAAAATAGGATGTACGTGTGTGTAGAGCCGATAGACATAAATTACGAAAAGTGATCGAATTACAGCTATTTAAGTCGTTTACTCGCATTAAGAAATAAGAAATGCATCAGAGAAGAAAAGGCACAATGACAGGAATGTTGCAGGCAAAAAATTCACACAATTCATTTGCAATGATGATACGAGGCAAGCAACTCTATATCGCAAAATTCATTGTACTATAATAAAAAAATATTTCCTCAGTTCATGGTTTCCGACCTTTTGGCCGACTAATCCCACCACCACACAGACTCAAATCCCTATTCAGGAGGTTGGCGTGGCCATTGGTTTATGGCGTAAAAAAGCAATGGACTTGAGGCAGGTTTATTTTCACTTAAAAGTGCATATTACATTCAAAGTAATCTATCTAGTTTGTCTACCATAACTAAGATTAACGAAGGCAGTTGCAAGTTGAAAAACAAAAAAAAAAAAAAAGAATAAAGAACCTGAAGAAGAGATGTTATATACTGCCGCCGGTATCTCAACCCCTTCCAATTTGAAGATGAAGGCTGTCTGGGATTCTACCTTGTTTTTTTAAGACTTTATTTTTTTATTTCAACCCAAACACCCCTCATCATATTTATCAGTAGTACTTTTTTCCTCAATTTTATAAGAGCCGGGGCCATTTTTTTTTTTTTTTTTTTTTTTTTTTTTTTTTTTTTTTTTTTTGGGGTAAAGGGTTCTTTACCCGAACAAAAAAAATGTATTAAGCACAATGAAATGTGGCCAAAATGTATTAAGTACAATGTAAAATATATTACACAAAAGAAAAAATATTTAAGTACAATGAAATGTGGCTGAAATACCATAATAACCTCAAGCAACCGCTTGAACAATCACTAGATCATTTGTGATATGCCACAAAACGACCACACTAACTACATACACAAACTAGAACAAAAACTATCCAACTGCTACAGTAGATCAACATCATCATCACTCTCCTATAGATCACGCAAAATACTATTCGTATCTTCCTTCGTGAGAAGGTCAAAGCCCACATTCTTACCCGACCAAATATCGGTCCTCTTAGAAGGCGCCCCCACCTTTTTCCTTGCACATTGTTCCTCCTATAGACTTATTTTTTTTTTCCACAAACACATTCTCAACTTCGTCACTATCACTATCGTTAACACATATTTCCCTCATCATTTGTCGACTTGCCAAGTTGTCTTATCAACCTCAAAAACATCATCCTAGTCTTGTAGAGCATTAAAAGAATTTTTAAGAGATATAATATTAATAGCTTGTGACGAAAGATCCTTAAGTTCACATTTAGTCTTTTAAGGGTGTGCGTTTGGTATACCATAATCGGAATCATGGAATGGTTTCGGTCCTTACAAAAGTGTTTGTTACATAAATTTTGGTTTGCGGAATGAAAATCATATCTAGATATTTGTCATATTTGAAAGGCACCAAAGAGATGAGGATTAATAGATAATTCTCGGGCCCACACTTTTCCCACCTTTTATCTCATGTGCTTTTTATTTTTTTTATGCTCCTCTTTATCGTCCAATATGCTTCTCCTCTGTTGTCGTTGATAAAAAAAATACTACATGACCAATTTGTCATTGTTATGTACATTTGTTCGTGATTTATCTTCATTCCGATTTTATGAAAACATACAAAAATTTATTTTGAGGTTTATGATTTATACATATGTTAGATTTTGTTTCTGAAACAACATATGCCGTTGTTGATATCTTTGTTTATGTCAATGAATTCCTTTTTTTTTTTTTTTTTTTTTTTAAGGGCGAGTTGGTACAATAATAAGTTAGTTATTCGATTCTACAGTACATACCCAGAAGGTAGTCCTTGCAATGAATTCCTTGTTGAATGACATTTCTAGAAAAGTAAAAATAGTTAAGATTCATATCGTTTATAAGAAGAATATTTGTATTTGTAATCTTTTAAATTTTATATATTCTTTTTCATTTTCTGTTTTTGTATTTTTTTTTATATATAAAAGAAATGGAAAAACAAAAATGGAAGATTGAAAAAATGAAAAGATGATGCTGGAATTTTGAAAGATTTAGAATCCCCTGATAGAATTGATTCTGAAACCGTTGACTTACCTGTTTCTAATCCCAGACATTGTGCACTTTCAGCTGTTGAGGTAGTTTTTGTTTCCACATCCTGAGTCTATTCAACATAACATGTATTAGAGATGAATTTTCCGGTTTTGAAGTTTGGTTAAAGACTTTTCCAGTGGGTTTCAACATAACACCAACAATGTTAGAAAAATTTTACGTGGGTATCCAACTAAGATAACATCTAGGAGATGTTTTTTGTTCAGTTGCATCAAAAATTTCAAGAAGGTTAAACATCTTTCCTGTGGGGATCCAACTAGGTGGCTTTTTGGTTTTTCTTTGCTTCCTAATGGGTTTGTTTTGTTTTGTTGTCTTATTAGTTGGTTTCGTAGCACTTGAAAAGAAATACAAAAATAATGATTGGCTTTGAAAACACATTTCTGGCACGTAGGACAAACAAATTCAACATTTTTTTTTGGTTGTATAGACTCTTTTTTCAGTTTTTTGTGCTCTTCCGTTCTGATTTACTACATTCTGTAGGTTTGTCAGATTTGTTTATTTCCTAGCTTGTTCTAGAGCCTTTTTTGATACCATATGGTTCATTTGGTTTGAGTGTACTCTTAGATAATGCATGTGTGTTTCACGATTTTGTTTCTCAAATCATTTTTATTAGTTTTAGGAACAGTGTGTGGAGTGACTCGTGTTAGTTTAACCTTGTTCTCAACGGCTTGCGGAGCAAACCTTGATTTTGAAAGAATTGTTTTTTCAAAATTGTTTAAACCTTGTGATTCCACCGCAGTTATTGGTTTTGAAAAATTAGTATCCATGCATTTCCTTTTAAATTAGCCAACTGAGCTCTCAAAAAATTGTTTTGCTTTTCCATATTCTTGTAAGCACGTTCATAAGAAAGTTTATCATACTTACATTCCTTTGTTTTTCGATCTAATTGTTGAAAGAGATGAATGTTTTCTTTCTCAAGCTTTTCAAGAGATTTTTTGTATTTGACAATTTAATGGAAAACTCAGTTTAGAGGTTTTGCATAATCTTCAATGCCATATTTTTTTTAACCAAAATCGACAAAATGTAAGTTGCCATCAAATCCTCTAAAAGTTGATCTGTTTGTTATTCAAAAAATTTGATTGTTTCAAGTGATTCATCAGCTTCCTTTTCAAGAGATTTGTAGTCTCTCACAAATTCAACTGTTCAAAATGAATTACTCTAGTATTTATGTCATTAACTTGAGGAGCAATTTCTTTTTCAAACACAATTTTGATCTCTTGATGAACTCCATAATTCCAAGTGTTAACAATTAACGTCGTTTTTGTTTCAACAGTTCTTTGTAGTGACTCAATCCTAGCTTTAACATCATTAAGAAATCTTCTTGCAACACTCGTTTTAGGGAGTATCGTTTGAAGACATCTCTTCCATTTTCAAAACATTTTATGAGTCAAATTTTGTTGTTGTTAAAACTAGTCTTGAAGCTGTTGTTTGAATACTTGGTTTTTGAAAATTTTTTTGGAAAGAACACTTGTTCTTTTGATTTCACTTTTTGTGGAACAAAGACATCGGAAAGTTTGTTTAGCTTTGAGTAATCAATGGGTTTTATTTTTTATTCTTTTTCCTTCATTTTTGATCTACTCTTAACAGCAAGTTGCAAAGTTTCCTCAGAATCAAAAACAGTAGGAGGATCATGTTCTTTAAAAAGAATATTACCATTATATAAAGAGGGAATTGCAGAAATGGTCCCTGTAGTTTGCCCAAATTGCAGAATTCGTCCCTGAGTTTTTGAAAGTGCAGGCGACCTCCCTGTGGGGAAAGTTTCGTTCCATTTTGGTCCCTGGTAGATAACGACGTTAGTTTTTGTTGGTTAGTTTTTGGACCAAGCTTTACACACGAGGGCATTATTGTAATTTCAGTTCTTTGCCACATTATTTATTATACTTAAACGATCCCAATTCTCACAAAGTAACAAATTCCACTTCTAAAATCATAACCCTAACCCTCTGTCATTTTCTTCCCCATTTGATTAGGGTTGTTGCAATTACAATCCTTAAAAATTGGCCACATATAAACATGGCCACACCTAGTCAACATTGGTATATTAGAGCAGATGGAGAAACGTTTGATGAAACAGTTTATGGTAAAATCTTACTTTGGTTTTTTCCTTTTTTTTAATGTTTCAGTCTTAAATATTGTGTAATTATGACTAAAATACTCATATTTTGTTTGTGAAACAGATGCATATCCCAACTTGTTTACAATGAGGTTCCATCATGGTGGACGGTTCACAGAGTGCCCAAAAAGAAAGTATGTTGATGGTGAGGTGACCTTTGTTGATATGGTAGACATTGATAAATTCAA
The DNA here is from genome assembly GCA_014162995.1 of Artemisia annua. Lineage (NCBI taxonomy): Eukaryota > Viridiplantae > Streptophyta > Magnoliopsida > Asterales > Asteraceae > Artemisia > Artemisia annua. The sequence continues at coordinate 34,750 of LBNU01012383.1, forward strand.
GATGGATTTGCTATATTCAGTTTTGAATTGCATAGGTTATGATGCTAATGCCATAACATATTTTCACTACAAGATACCATTGAAAGGTTTAGATTATGCACTAAGGCCTTTAACTAGTGATAATGATGCCTGCAAAATGTTAAAGTATGTTCCTAAGCATAAGCCTATCTATGTTTTTGTTGAGCATGACCAGACAACAATAGGAACTTGTGGTAACTTAGATAATTTGGATATAGTTGAAGAAGATGATCATGTTAGGCAGTTGGATGAGAATGAGGATAAGGTTGACTTAGAGAATGATGGTGCTGACTTAGAAAATGAGGGTGATGACTTAGAAAATGAGGATAATGAAAGTATCCAAGATGATGAAAGTAACATAACTGATGAGCAAGAAAATGAGAATGAGGATAGGGTTGAGGAAATAGTTGATGAGGATCACATAGTAGAAGAAGTGGATGTGCCCATGAAAGGGTTTAACTTTCAAGTTGATGATGATGGACAGGCTGAGCCTATCAACCCAATTGTACCTCATATCCATGTGGATGAAGAAGCTTTGGAAGAGGTAGATTTCGATTCATTAGACAGTGATATTGGTGATGATGAACTGTCTGAGAGAAGAAAAGGTGTAAGGAAATTAAAGAAAGCTGCTGGTGCATCTGGTATTAAGAACAATTTCTTTGTAGGCAAGGAATTTCCAAATAGAGATGAAGCAAAGGAGAGGATTAGGGCTTACTCTATTGAGTGTAGAAGGAACCTTGAATTTGTAAAAAATGACAAGGAAAGGATTAGGGTTAGGTGCATTGGTGTTGTTCCCACTATCAATAACAAAGACAGTTTTTTAGATAAAGATAAGGGTAAGGGTAAGGTGGTAAATACACTTGCAGAAGAAGACAAAGAACATTGTCCCTGGTTACTTTACATAGGAAAAGGAGATAAAGGAAAGTGGGTGGTTAAAACTTGTTGGGAATTATATTTGAGTTGATAATACAAAACATATGAAAGATGAAGGACTAAAGAAGATAAAAGAAGAATTCTTCAATTAATGAAGAATGAAACACAAGGGACTTGCTTGGTAAAGAAGTTTTTATTTATTAGTCCCTCGTAGTCTTTTGTAACCCTAATTCTCTAGTATATAAAGAGGACAAGGGACATAGGTTTAGAGTACGTACAAGATGTAGTCGATTAGTAAAAGTGTGTGTGTGTAACCTAGACGTAGGAGAAAAACGTCTAGGGTTAGTGGTTCATTAGTTTAGAGAACATGTTCTACTTGATCAAGGTAGAACATGTTAATTGGTTTGTATGATAGAGTAGAGATGATGACGAAGTAAACATTGTTGATAATAATAATATTCTTTATGTTATTCCGCTGTGCTTATTATTATCATTGTGCTTAATGCTATCCTAGATTAAAAGGTTTAACAGCCTAGAGCCCGTAACGATCACAAGTTCTATGAAGTACTGGGTTCCTACATGTGGTATCAGAGCCTGGGGCTCGTGATATCTAGGATTAAACAAGGTTTTATGGTCGATAGAAGCTGTTTTGAGAAGATACTGAGGTAATCAATTTGTCGAATATATTTATTGTTGCTGCGTTCTTGGTCGAATTTATTGTCACGTGGTGCTGATATTACAATTAATTGGTCAAGAGTTTATAGCATTCCTTACCTCGTACAAATTAATGAACATCGTTCAGTAGTATCATTATTGGTCTTTTATTGATGGTCGGTGTAGCATGATTTTGTTGACCATATCATTAATTTGATTCTAAAAGTGGGACGATGGAACTGGTTGTGCACTATTAGAGTCGGAATTGTTTATTCGTCTTCCACATGGTACTCTTGATTTAAATATATACTGTTTTGGTTGACGTATCATGTTAAGTCGATCTGATTGGGTGGATTATGATGGTTAGTTATGTTTTCACATGGGTCGACTTAATATATTAAAGGTATCGAAAGTTTTGTTGTATTGGGTTATTAAATTGACTTTGATGGCGACAAAAAGGCGATGTGTTTGATGACTTAATATATTAAATTGATTTGATAACGTAGGTCAAAGTTATTCGTGAAGGCCTGAATATTTTAAATTGGTGACTCGATGTGAATATTTGATCATGGGTCGACAAGTGTATATGGAGATGTGTTTTCATGGGTGGTGATAAAGTTGAGATATAAAGATATGTCGCTTTCTCAACATGATATTCAATTTGAGGTTTGTCCAATACTGATTTGATTATAATGAGTTGGTCGTGATGTGAGATACATACTTTGAGGATACTGGTGTTTCACAAGGGATTGGAATATTTTAATCGGTATATTAAAGTAGGCAAGTGATGGTTCATTCGAATGTTGTTTGCTATCTGCTGCTATGCTTATTTATCCAAAGTACTGCTCTCACATACAAAGTACTGCCCGTAATTCGTTGAAAGTACTGCTGCTGCATATTGATTTATTAAGGTACTGTTCGGATTATTTTTAAAGTACTGCTCTTTATTTTCAAAGTACTGCTTCTCGAAGTGAAGGTACTGCTGCGTCTCATTGCAAAGTGCTGCTCCAAGAATTAAATTACTGTTGCGTTTGATAATTTATGGAGACACGTAAAGAAGCTTTATGGTTTAATTTATATGCATGATTTAAGAGCAGTAAGGGGAAGTATATATATGAGTTTGATTGGTTTTGGATGACACACACAAGGATAGTTTTGGCTAATTTTGCGACAAGTCAGTAACACACACACAGGAGGAATAACACACACACAGAGACGGTTTTGGTTTAAATAAAGAACTATTTTTCATTCTATTACTGCTTGGTTTCAAATATTATTGTAGTCATTTTTCGAAAAGCTATTTGGAGATCTTCATGGCTGGTACTACATGGTATTTGTTTCTATGGTGGTTAATTATTCGACAAGTTCTTTTAAAATGGTTAACCTATTAGTTTCAGGGGAAGCTTAATGTTTAAATGTTTAACCATTTATGTGCTACATCAAGGTGACGGTTTTCATGATTATTCATTGGTAGTCTTACTGAAGATTTGGGATTTTTATGTCTTGAGTTCATTTAATAAGCGTTTTGGTGTTCTTAATGGTGGGTAATTCAAGACATTAAAGGACTAAATTTGATGTATGGTACTGGTTGGTGATTATCAAGATCAAGGTTTTTCTACTGCTGATTGATATTACTACTGACGGTTTAACTTTCTATTTTGAGACACTGGAAAGATGGATTGAACGTATAATACTGATTCGTGGTTGTGAGCATTTATTTTGAGTTCCCTAGTGGATAAGACAAAAAGGGGAAGAATATTTACATTAAAGCTGCAACTTGAAGATCCTTGATGATATGCATGGCTTAAGGGGAAGTTCATTTATCTTTCATACATATTAACTTCAGGGGAAGTTCGTGCTTAATTGGTTTTGTCATTATCAACTAGGGGAAGATTGTTGGGAATTATATTTGAGTTGATAATACAAAACATATGAAAGATGAAGGACTAAAGAAGATAAAAGAAGAATTCTTCAATTAATGAAGAATGAAACACAAGGGACTTGCTTGGTAAAGAAGTTTTTATTTATTAGTCCCTCGTAGTCTTTTGTAACCCTAATCCTCTAGTATATAAAGAGGACAAGGGACATAGGT